>JAJOOO010008806.1:0-63207 GCA_029582685.1 Solanum piurae
GTTAAAAATCAGTGCAACTGCCTTTGCAATTGTGGAGCCAAGGCCACTATGCATAAGGCTGAACAAGAGAGGCGATTGATTCAGTTCCTTATGGGTCTGAATGAGGTCTACACAATCATTCGAGGAAGTATACTTATGATGAAGCCACTACCTTCCATGGGTCAAACATTTGCCCTGCTCATTCAGGAAGAGAAGCAAAGAGAATTCAAGCCCAATAGTCAGCATTTCACAGAATCTTCTTCATTATATGCCAACACTTCCAATGGACAATCTAGAAATAGTGGTGGTCCTTCATCTACTCGAGGGTTCCAAACTAATTACACACAGAGTGGAAATGCGAGGACACGACCTTTCTGTGAGTATTGTAAGAAGTTAGGTCACACCAAGGACAAGTGCTACAAGCTTCATGGATATCCTAACAAACCCAATCCTGGTCCTAATGATAACCATCAACCACCTAGGAACTCCAACTACAAAGGCTATAAAGGAAAAGGCATTGCTGCTAATGTGCATGGAGAATTATCTGAGTCTAGTTCGAAGGAGAGTAGTGATAATACTCAAACTGGTCAGAATGGACCCTTGAGCACCTTATCCACAGAGCAATACCATCACTTGGTTAGCATGTTGCAACACTCTCAAGGAGGCAACATGAAGGATGCATTCCCTGAGCCACATTCTACAAGTGGAGCTGTCAACTTCGCAGGTATGATAGCCTGTAACTCTTCTGTTAACTTTGATAAACTTTCATGTGGATGTCTCAAAACTAAAGCTGATTTGTGGATCTTGGACTCAGAGGCAACACACCACATAACCTTAACAAAAATCACTTCACTAAACTCACTACATTGCCATATCCCATACTTGTCAACTTACCAAATGGATATAGAGTTAAAGTAACTCAAGTTGGAACTGTGATATTATCTCCAGTAATTACTCTATCCAATGTTCTTTTTATTCCTACTTTCAAATACAACCTCATCTCTATATGTTCCCTAGCCACTCACCTTAAGTGCATCACTTCCTTTACTGATTCTTTATGTCTGCTACAGGCCCCTTCACTGAGGAGGCCTCTGGAGATTGGTAGAGTTCATGATGGCTTATACTTTCTATGCTCTCACTGTCTACAAAAGAACAGCAGCATTGTTTCCTGTTTTCCTTCTGATATGTCAACTGTAAACAATACACAATGTCAGTGTTATTCTCATTCATGTTATCCCTCTCCTTATGATGTAACAAATTCAATTGCTGCTAATAAAGACAGTGTCATTGTTCCTAATTCTTTTATGTCTCATGATAGTACTGCTGTTAATTCTGTTGTTCATCCCTCCTCAATGTCTCATGATAATACTGCTGACCTACTTTGGCATTATAGATTAGGTCATGTTCCCTTTGTTAAAATGAAAAAGATCACTTCAATACCAGTTCAGTTCTCCCCAAAACAACCTTTCTTCTGTCCAATTTCCCCATGGCAAGGCAATCTAGACTACCATTTCCCCTTAGAACAACTGCCTCCACTAAATGCTTTGATTTAATACACATAGATCTATGGGGTCCATACCACACCAAAACATACGATAATTTCAGCTATTTCATCACTATAGTGGATGACCATAGTAGGGCTACATGGACACACTTACTAAGTAGCAAAACCAATGCTCTACATATGGTCAAAACTTTCATGTCTATGGTAGAAAACCATTTTCAAACCACAATAAAGACCATTAGATCAGACAATGGGTTGGAATTTTCTAATCATGAGACCAACTCCTTTTTTCAATCCAAAGGCATCACACATCAGAAAACCTGCCCACACACACCACAACAAAATGGTGTGGTGGAAAGGAAACACAAATATTTGCTTGAAACTGCAAGAGCACTTTTGTTTCAGTCCAAATTACCAACAAAATATTGGGGGGAGTGCATTTTGACAGCCACCTATATCATAAACAGATTGCCCTCACAAATACTTCACAGCAAGTGTCCCATTGAGCTTTTACACCAACAAAGACCTTCATACTCTCACATGAAGAGTTTTGGATGTCTATGCTATCCTACTACACCAAAAGTCCAAAGAACCAAGTTTGATCCCAAGACCAAACCCCATGTCTTCATTGGCTACTCTCTTACCACAAAGGGATACAAGGTACTAAGTCTAGATACCAGAAAAATTCATGTTTCCAGCGAGTAAGACTAGGTTATAGCAAGACAACAGAGGTTAGATAGCTCTTACCAGAGGAAGAGGGTTCAGGTCACCCGTCCTCTTGACCCAGACACAAACTAATCCTTCTCTCTCTCGAATGTATGCCTGGGATGAGCAGGAATGTTTAAACCGCTTTCATCAGTATACATTGGAAGGTATAATAGTTTATATATTTGTCTACGTCTTCAATAGTGTTAATGAGAGCCCTGCCGTTAGTTTTCTATCGAGGTCGGGTTTTTTTGAAGACAAATCCATCATTGAAGGGCTAGAGGCCGGATCGCTCACTCAACAATTTCTTCTTCTCGAGTGAAGTAGCTGGATGTCATATTTCATGAGACCATCTTTCCTTTTGCACTAATAAAATACACTTCCAACTTTCCTGCATCTCCTTTTTATTACTCCAGCATTCCTAACTTTTCCTCCTCATATCCTGACCAAAATAATATTCCTACTGTTCTTCCCATTGATCACTGTGGTCAGAGAAACCTTTCCATTCCAAGTTCTACCTTGCCACATGATGATCTACCTTCATTAACTCCTACACCTCCACTTAATTCCCCTGTTGTTGCACCTGCTGATGAGGCACATGTACCAAGAAAGTCTACTAGAAGTCATAAGGCACCATCTTATTTGAATGATTACATCCATCATGTACCAAAAGTTAGTTCACTCTCCCTTTCTTCCTCCTTTACACACAAAAATCACGTTGCTCCTGAGGAATTGATACCTGATAGTCAGTCTTTTGTGATGAACATATCTCATGATTGTGAAACAATGTCATATGAAGAAGCAGCTATGAACCCTGCCTGGCAGACAGCCATGACACAAGAGTTTAGTGCACTGCATGAGAATCACACATGGGACCTGGTTCCCTGCCCCATGGAAAGAAGCCTATTGGGTGTAAATGGGTGTATAAGATCAAACATAAGGCAGATGGGAGTATAGAGAGATTAAAGGCTAGACTAGTGGTGAAAGGATATACACAACATGCAGGGGTTGATTACACTGAAACATTTTCTCCAGTTGTCAAAATGACAACAGTCAGGACTTTACTAGCCACTGCAGCCAAGAAACACTGGGACATTTTTCAGTTAGATGTTAATAATGCATTCCTTCATGGGAACTGCATGAAGAAGTTTACATGGATGTACCACAAGGTTTGGCTGTTGGATCCTCTGACTTAGTTTGCAAGTTAAATAGATCATTATATGGCCTTAAACAAGCAAGCAGGCAATGGTATGCAAGGTTGACTGGTGCTCTTAATTCAAGAGGTTACACACACTCAATGAATGATTATTCATTATTTCATAAAAAGTCAGGTTCCTCTATTGTGTTTGAAGCAGTCTATGTTGATGATGTGCTGCTTACTGGTACTAATTTGGTTGAGATCAACAATCTGAAGTCCTTCCTACATGACACTTTCAAGATTAAAGACTTGGGGAAGTTGCATTATTTTCTGGGTTTAGAGGTTCTGTACAAGCAAGATGGGATCCTGATTTCTCAGAGGAAGTTTGCTCTTGACCTGCTTAAAGAGTACAACTGCAGTCAGCTCTCCACATTTTCTTCTCCTCTTGATCCCTTGGTAAAACTCAGAGCTGAAGAAGGACCACTGCTCTCTGATCCTGTATATTATAGGAAGCTAGTTGGCAAGCTCAACTATTTAACAAACACAAGGTTGGATATTGCTTATGGAGTCCAACACTTAAGCCAGTTTATGCATGCACCTAGACAACCACATCTGAAAGCAGCCTTCCACATGTTGAGATACCTAAAACAAGACCCCACATTAGGCATTTTTATGTCCAACTCAGATGATTATAGCGTAAGGTCCTTTTGTGACTCAGATTGGGCCTCATGTCCTGATTCAAGAAAGCATGTCACTAGTTATGTTGTCTTGCTTGGGACCAGTCCTGTGAGCTGGAAATCCAAGAAACAGGAAACCATATCTTTGTCTTCTGCTGAGGCTGAATATAGATCCTTAAGGAAGGTGGTTGGTGAGCTAGTATGGTTACAGAGATTATTTGGTGAGTTGACTGTTCCCACTAGTGGACCATTTCATGTCTACTGTGATAGCCAATCTGCTCTACACATTGCGCGAAATCATGTGTTTCATGAGCGTACAAAACACATTGAAATAAATTGTCACTTTGTTAGAACCAAACTTAAAGAAGGACTCATTACTCTACATCATGTTGGTACAAATCATCAGCTGGACGATATTATTACTAAGGCTCTTACTGGAGTCAAGCATTCCACTGTTTTGTCCAAGTTGGCAGTGATTGCCTCACCTCCAACTTGAAGGGGAGTATTGAAGCTAGAGTTAAAAGATATACAAGTCCAGAAGTCAGTTACGAATTAGTTAAGCTGCAAGTTAGTTAGATATTTAATTGTTACTGATACTTGTATTGATTCAAGTTGGTTACAAGTTAGTTAGAATAGATGCTGTAAATCTCACTTTATAAATAGATGCTTTGTATTCATTCCTAATTAGTTTTTCAGAAATGAGAATTCAATTTCTAAGTTTCTCTCTTCTTCTCTGATGGATTGTTGATGAGGTCAATCTCACACCATTAATGGTGAATTTCCAAAGCTTCAATTCAAGCTAGGCAGATGGATTTAACATTAATCTAGTGTATCCAATAGATAGATTACAAGGCAAACTTGATTTCGGAGTAGTTTGTAGTTATACAACAAATGTGGGATAATTTACAACATACCATTGTCTTAGTACTTAGCAAAAGCCATTGACTTTTCATAAATGCTTTCAGAACTCAATTTTTTGTTTCTATTTAACAACAACCTATAAATTGCTCAGACAGGCAAAAGCCAAAAATCAATGAAGTCCTAATTGAACTTACATCCACTTGAAACTAAAAACTATCCCAAAGCTTCCAAACAAGAAAAATGTCACATCATCATCCCAAAAATAGACTTTGACAAAAACACCAAATTTAGACCATACAATTAGAAGATAAATTTGTCCCTATTATTTAATGACCCATTCACTTTTTCATTAATGCTTCCAAAACCCATATTTTAAAATTCCCAATTAGTAACATATTATAAATAAACATGTTGGATATATAAACAAGAAATCCTTAACTATACACACACTGATTAAAAGTCACTCCTAACAACAATCACAACTCTTTTTTCAGAAAGATGGATTCACTAACCCCTCAAACAGTATTTCTTTAAGCTGTTTTCATTTCCGTTATTTTTTTCTCTATACTATTTTGGACTGTTTTTTCTTGAGCCAGCGTCTGTCTATCGAAAACAGTGTCTCTACCTCTAAGATAGTGGTAATATCTTTGTACATCAAACTTTGCTCAAAAAGAATACTTATTTAGAAGGATAAACAAAGGAGAAAGAGGGTAACGAACCATCCAAAGTCATTTCCCAACGGCATCGTTTTGCTACCCTGAGAAGGAAAAAGTAGCTGAAACTGAGGACCAAGCTTCATTTTTTGCCGCTGCAAATCACTGTTCATCAACTTCCCATAATACTCGAAGCTCCTATGTTGCGGCCACACAACACCCACTTCCCCATTCCTTGAAACCCTAACTTTCCTCACTTCATCAGAGAATCTATGAACTAATTTTGACGAATACATATCGGATACCCCACATTCAACCAGTATAGATAAACCCAACACCATCGCTACAAAACCCACTTTCCAAATCTCCATTTGAATTACAATAACTCCACAAAGCACATACCCACTTACTCAAGATCTAGTTTAACAAAGTGTTCCTCATCATAAAATACTGCAAATAAATGTGTATATAGATAGGTCTCTCTCTATTAACAGAGTGAAGGGATATTGTAAGATGGGATAAAATTAATGGGGTAGGTGGGTGATTGTGTGTATATACTCTATATGTATAGGTTTATGTGTGATATAGAAGAAGAATTTTGGGGGAAGTGAAGAGAGAAAAGTAGAAAGGGTGAGGAGTAAGAAAGAAGACGAAGATGGAGATCACGCGTGTCACTAAGCATTGTGGTGGGAATCTATATAATGCACATACACACTTCTTCTTTTTTTATCCAATTTCGAAATTCGTATTGAAGTTCCAATTTAATTTGAATCTCATTGTGGGCCCATTTAAGAATGATGTTTGAACTCAAAATCGCTAGTTAAAGGTGAAACAATTTCATTACTATTTTATATAATAAAGTCACTCAATGAGTCGAAAAATAAAGTGTACGCAGAATCATTACTTTGAATGTAATTATTATCTTGTGAAGATACTTCTAAGATTCTCAATCCAGTAAATCCAAGTAAAAAAAAACAGTGCAAAAAATATAGCAACTAAATAAGGTGCAGGTTAATCCTATAAAAACAAACCAAGAACAACAGATAATTAAAATATACTATAACAAACAATAGATGATGATAAATATCACAATTCAAAATTGCAATAATAAAGATAGTACAATAATAACATTATATCTTAATACACGTCTTACACATTTTTTACTTAAGGTCATCGTTTCAGGTAATTTGAAATTTTGACATGTTTTTTTAATCACGTATGTTCAATACCCTTTCTAATTATCTTTATCTTTATGTGTACCTACTATAACCAACCTCTCACACCTTCTAAATTAATGGCATCTGCCGATCTCCTTTGCACATGTTCAAATAGTGTCGACCTAATTTTTCTCATTTTGTCCAGCACAAAAATCGTTCATTTCTTAACCGGTCTATCACTTCCCGTTTTAAATTATCTAGCATAAAATTTAAAATTTAAAATTTAAAACAAAATAAAATAGTTTAAAAACTCTTCCAATTAAATATTTTTTAAAAGAGCATAAAAAAAAGTGAAGAAGATATTTGAGATGGAGAAAGTAATTTATTTATTTATTATTTAGTTGGAGGGGAGACAGTAGTTATTAGTAGTACTAATATGTGTAGCCAACGGTCTCTCATGTTTTATCTATTTAAGAGATTCAAATATTATGACATAACTATTTAACTGATTTTACGACTAACTCCTTTTTATAACATTCAACATTCCAAATTCAATGATAAAGTACACAATAACTTAAATGTGATTTTGTAAAAAAGAGAAGTATATATTGAAAATATTTCTCCATTTGATGTAAGTTATTAGTTTCGTTTTTAAACTATTGATAGTCTTAAAAATATCATTTTTATTTGGCAATCGAAACTTAAATATACCCCAAAGTGCAACATGACATAGTAAATGATCTCAAACTTTTACAAGATTTGGAGTATATCTAAGTTCAGTTAGTCAAGTAAATGGACAATTTCAAAATTGTCAATAGTTTGAAAATAAAACTCCCGGTTCATTTTACTTGTCACTATTTGGTTTGACACACTCATTAAGAAAACAATTATCGATATAGGCATTTTATCAAACTATCCCTATTAACTGATGTTTAATATTAGGTCTTGAAAAATGATTTGAAGAATAAGTAATTAATGCTACAGGTAAAATATGAAAAAAAAAATCTTTTTTTGAAATATCAAAAGTGACAAGAAAAAATGAAAATTTGTTTTAGAAATAAGTGATAAATAAAAGTGAACAAAAAAAATAATAATTTACACAAAATTTAAGAATATTTTTAATATTTCTTTCTTCGCAAAACATTGATGAATAATTACAAATATATACAAGTAAGAAATAACAGTGACAAATGAGACATCGAGCACCAAAAATAATTGGCATTGTTTTGCACATCTAAACTACTTTCACTTATTTTCGAAACGGTAAACTTTGAATGGTATTTTTTATTTCTTACTACTAATTAAGCCCCCGTTAATCTGATATACTTCTTTAAGAAAATAATTAAAATGTATTTTGTTAAATTAATATTACTGATTTAAAATTTTAAGTATGACAATTATATTACTATTATATGTAATTATGTAATACTAGTAAAGATAGCATAAAAAATTTAATAATAAAACTTTCTTGATTTTTCAAAATAAATAAATAAAATAAAAATATTTATATTTTAGTATAGAAATCAAAAGAAATGGATATAAAGGACTATATTTGAAGCTATAAATATATGTTTAATTATATGGAGTACATAAGTATTGTTAAAAAAAAAGTAATCATGGAGTATTATATTGGATTATTATTTTAAATATGATATTTGTTTAGTTCGTTACATAAATATTTATTATATTGTATTGCTAATTCTATTGTTATGTAATAATAATAAATCCTCGTCATAAACTATTAATGGTGATATCGAATTGTTACCTTATTTTTTAAAGGAAAAAGGGTCTGAAAAATATTTTAACTTTGACAGAAATTGTTGTTACGATACCAAACTTTATGGAGGATCTTTTACCCCTGCATTATTTAATAGTGTATTTTAAAGGTATACATGTGCCCACGTGGACACATTACTATTTATAATGATGCAATATTTATGATGTCCACGTGGACACATATATACCTTTAAAATGCACTATTAAATAGTGCAGGGGGTAAAAGGTCATTTCCAAAGTTCGATATTGTTACAACAATTTCGGTCAAAGTTCGAATATATTTCAGACCTTTTTCTTTTTTTAAATTTAATTTTGTCCTTAACCGTATTTAGTATGATCTCCACTCCTTCAACTTGTTTTTATCTTCTTCTTTTTTGATTGTATTTCAAATTTATCGAAAGTAATATTCCTATCTTCACAAGGATTGTATACCCCAGACTCTTTTCTTTTTTGATGCCAGATCAGTTTTCGCACACCTCGACCAATTCCACGGGATATCTAATACCTTCCACCCACCATCAACATTATATATATATATATCATGTATAAGTATGAAATTTATGTGTCATAATTGATGTGTTTGCAGTTTGTAGTCTTCAGGAACAATTACTACTAAGAGTAAAATGAGAAAAAAAATTAATTTTGTTTTGAACTTTTAAAATGACAAGTATATTGAGACAAATATTTTAAATAATAAAGAACGATAAGTATTTTGAAACGAAGGAAATATTTTTGAACATTTTTTTGCCATCTCACTGTCGTTTTTATTTCTTCCATATGCTTCTTTACTGGTATAAATGGATATTGTAGTGATGGTTTTGCTGTCAAATCTTCCAACTAATTACTCTTAGTAGTAATTACTAAAGAAATAACAAAGTTTGGGAGGTTAGTAGTATACTTAAGTTTTGGATTGAGTTATGTATCTCAATATTCTAATGAAGATAATACGATTTTATTTTGATCTTCATTGTTCCAAACCTTATTTTACTAGGCAAGTTACATATTTAACTAGTTGATTAAAAATAATTATATTCGCTAGTCAACAACAACATATGCAATATAGTTTCATTAAGTAAGGTTTGAG
This sequence comes from Solanum piurae, assembly GCA_029582685.1. NCBI lineage: Eukaryota > Viridiplantae > Streptophyta > Magnoliopsida > Solanales > Solanaceae > Solanum > Solanum piurae. Next base: position 9,535 of record JAJOOO010008806.1, read on the forward strand.
AAGTGTAAAGTGTACACACTATATAAATCTATCTCAATCTTGAAGATTGATAGGTTGTTTCCGATAACAATATATATAACAATATATATCTATATATATATATATATATATATATATATATATATAAAATACTAATATACAAATGTATATTTTATGTATATTATATATTAATATACAAAAAATATATATTTTTGACTATTATTTTGATTGACGACTATTACGTCAATTTTTCTAGAGTTGAAAATTGAATTGTAGTTCCCTCATTTTTCGATTATGGCAATTTTGATAATTTTGATTATTATTTTTCCTTTTTAAAGATGTAATCACGTAATAAAGTCTCACGGTTATAATTTGAGTTAGAATAGGATAATAAATATGGTTTGAACCATATTCAGAGATCTCGGATTCAAACATGCGGTATGGAGAAAATCTTATTGGGAGCGCCACCTTCGAATGGGCCCTGCAGTGCGTGATTTGAATTTAGTCGAGACTCTAATATAGGCTCCAAACATCGAATGAAAAAAAAAAGGATAATAAACATAATCAACAAGTTTCCCATATATAACTGTACTCTTACAAAAGAAAGTTACATGGTGATAGCTTACCTAAATATACCAATCAAAAGAGAATTAAGTTACAATCAACAAGAAAAGAGAAGTTGTTTTCATTGTTATTTGAAGAATTAACTTGGTACTTTACTTTAAGCAAAATCATGTGCTCCCACTTAATTAAAATGATAATTAGTCTTAAAAAGCTTGAGAGATTTGACATTATATTCTTTGATAGACTCTATTTAATTAGTCTTTAATATTGACTAGAGGTTAATGTTAACATCACCAAAGAAGAATATTACTGGTTAGGAGATTAATTTGAGGAAGAGGCTTGACACATAAAATGATTAATGAGTACATAATTTCCCATATACCACAGAAAGTTACTCCAATTGTACCACTTTAAATGGCCTAGCTCCACTTTTTTGTTAAAAAAAAAAGAAGAATTAAGAAAAAACTTGCGTAGGAGGTTTGCTCCAGTGATTGAGCATCTCCATCATTAAACGATAGGTTGAGAGTTTGAATTATGCTGGAAGGTAAGAGATCATTATAGCCTTGATCATGAGCCATTAAATTATCAGTTTATCACTATAAATAAGAATCATAATCTCAAAAGTGTTGATTAATATTGGCATAATAGAAGTAAGTGGTTCGATCAAGTAATTTAAGTCCAAAAAAAATCATTATTATTTTACATTAATGCGTGGTTTAGAGAAGGATCACATTTAAGAGGATACAATTCACAAAAATAATTTTACCGGTGTTCTAAGTCTCCCCCTTCGTCTAATTTCACTTTATATAGAATAAACTAATTTTAAGAGTAATATTTGATCTTGATTAGCCAAACTATTAAATAGATAATAGGTACTTATTAAAATAGTATACAATAACTTTGCTAAAATGATTTAAGTCCTTGTTCGAAAAGATTACACACATTAACTATTCTGACAGCCAAATTCCATAATTTTGACAATTTAGGATTTGGATTAACAATAAAGTTTTTTGTTATAATTTTTATGTCATGGATTCGAGTCGTGAAAGTAGTCATGCTTGTATTAGGATAGACTGTCTACACCACATCCAAGAGAGTGTGGCCCTTAGCATATCTTGTATAAATGTTTTGTGCACCAAACTGTCCACGATAACAAAAGTCAACTATGAACAATTATAGTTATAACACTTTTTCTTTTATATTGTTTCTATTCTCTTGATTAAAGCAAGAAGAAAGGATAAAGCTTCGAAATAATGCAATATACCTACTCATCGTAACTTATACAAGTAATTTATTGCAAGTTTGCAACTATCATAAACCAAGGAGATTATTATAAAAAGATATGCTGTAAATTAATAGGTCTTTCACTTCTCATTTGGACTAATAATAGCAAGGAACACATCAAACTTTGCTTAAGTGACAAGTAGAATGAATGACAGAGAAAGTGAAAGCAAAAAAATAAAAGGAATGAATCAACAAAAACAATAATTGAAGGCTCTTTCACTTTGTATTTCTTAAAAGGACAAAAGTTTCAAGATTTTAAGGCCTTTGGTAGCTCAAGTGTCCTAAATCACTTCTGTTGGTTTTGTAACTGGAGGATGTGACACCAACCTTTGTTTTCAATAATTATGATAAATTTTCCATGTGGCTACTTAAAACCTCTAAGAAAATTGTTATTTTTTTGGATCCCCCTAACCCCCCCTCCCCCCCAAAAAAAAGGGAAAAAAGAATATCTTTGTTCATATCATGTGGTTAGGGTTTTGGTATACAACTCTATTTGAACAAGTTCGGATCAGTTATATGAATTTTCACTTTCTGTTATTTTATTTAAGTCTGTCCCAATTCAATATTCAACATTTGGATCCCCCTAAAAAAAAGGAAAAAAGGAAAACTAAGAGAATATCTTTGTTCATATCATGTGGTTAGGGTTTTGGTATACAACTCCGTTTGAACAAAATTGGATCGGTTATATGGATTTTTACTATATGTTGCCTTTTTTTAAGAATATTCAGCGTTATAAGTTCTCTACATTTTCTATTGGCATAGATGCTCATCAAATATATTGGTCTAAAGCAAAAGTAGTAACAATACAAATCTTTTTTGTTCTATTGTATGAAGAAAAAATATCACATAGGCCAAAAGGCTAGTAATATTTTATGTGAGTGATGGAACACCATAGGACCATACATTGTTTATGATATATCAGCAACTTGCCTAAGATCAAGTGTACTGAATTGCCAATTTAGGAATTTTTGTGTTGTTGGCCATGTGAGATGATTTGCTTGTTCGTTTTGTCACTTTTTTTTTTCTCAGTCAATGTCAAGTATCCACATTAGAATCAGACTAAATTCGAATTCGCGCCGGAAAGTCTCTCATTGGGTAAAGCACTCTCTAACAAAGGCAACTCAATACCCAAGTACAGGGGTGGACCCACGTGGTCTTGAGGGGGTTCCGAACCCCCTCGGCAAAAAATTACACACTGTATATATAAAGTAAATTTTCTGTATTTCTGTAGATATATATATTTTGAACCCCTCAATAACAAAGAGAAGTTGATGGCGTAGTGGTAAGTCCCCCTAAAATTAAGTTGTGCATCCGTGGTTCAAATCCCAGTGAAAGCGTTTTATATTTTTTAATTTTCAGTTTCAGTTTTATTTTTATTTTTTTAATTTTCAGTTCTGTTTTTCATTTTTTTAGTGTTTTTTTTACTTTAAAAAACGTGCTAAAAGTGGGGTTTTAAACCCAAAAAAATTCAAGGTTCCCATTTCTAAAGACTTATTTACACGTTTATACTTTTATTTTTCGAACCCCCTGAACGAAAATCCTGGGTCCGCCACTGTCCAAGTATGCTCGAACCCGAGACATCTAGTTAAGGATGAAGGAATACTTATCACTCCACCACAAACCTGATCGTTTTCTCACTTTGTTTAGCTTTCTTGTTAATAATGGTGTCATGTTTGAAATCAAAGGGTATCATGATGTCACTGGAACAAAAGTGGAGCCATGTTAGAGGGACTCACTTTTGTCTCCTTTTCACAAGGTCCGTGCCAATGTGAATTTTATTTCTATGGATTTGCTAAAAATATTTCAATCAAGACTTTTTGGGGGTCTATTTTTTGGGAAAATAACATTAGTTGCCACAAATTTTAATAGCTGAACTTTATAGCATTCGACTCGAATACACTTTTAGCACAAAATATTACTTCATTTGTCTCAATTTCTATGACTTAATTTTTTTTAGTCAATCCCAAATAATTTAACTTTAAAATATCCATTTTATCCTTAATGAAATAATTTATTCACACAAATTTCTATCATTCATTTTAGACCACAAGTTTTAACCGTCTTCGTTTCTTTCTTAAACTTACGTGCCGAGTCAAACTACCTCACATAAAATGAAACGGTGACTAGTTATTATAACGAAATCCACAAAATTTAGAGAGGATGTAAGATGTAGAAAACAATGGTTACCGTCAGAGAAGATATATATTCTGGCCAAGTTTGTCAGTTGTTCAGTGTTCCTTCATTTGTACAATAACTGTATAATATGCATATACATTATATACTGTGTATATTGCTCATAGATTTATCATACAAATTATATATATTTTTTAAAATGGCCGTGAAAAATTACAGTGGATACACTAGGTACTGATAAAATGTATATAATGTGTATATCTTATATAAAAATTGTATCTACAAAATCAAAGTCAAGTTTTTTGTTGGGTTCTCTCCAATTCTTTGATAAAACTTACTGAATTTCTTATACTCCTTCCTTCACTATGCCACTGACCAATATGAAGCATCAAAGGAACATTTTCACATGCAAAGGAGTTTACTCTAATTTTATTTTATTTATTAGTTAAGAGGACAACTAAATGAAGCCACTTTTTTTTCACCCGGTGTCCGGTACCCACATTGAAGCACAACTAAATCTAAATTTGCATAAAAAAGTCCCACATTGGAGGTAAAGCGCTCCTTACAAAGACGACTTTGTAGCCGAGGACTCAAACACAAAACCTCTAACTTCATAGCCGAGGACTCAAACACAAAACCTCTAACTTCGTAGCCGAGGACTCAAACACAAGACCTCTAACTCCGTAGCCGAGGACTCAAACACAAGACCTCTAGTCAAGAATCAAGAAATATTTACCACTCCACCACAACCCTCATTGGTAAATGAAGCCACTTATTTATCTCAAATTTTGCAGTCTAAATTAGTGTCCTTGATTTTATAACATCTGCTGTTTCTTGATCAAATTATTTCTGAACTTGTAACATCTTTCCAAGTAAGATTTCAACAACTATAGTCCTAATTTCATTCTAAAAATTGGTAAAATAAACAGCAATATACAGTTATCTTTCAAGGAAGAAGAGGTGATTGATATTCAAAACAAAGTGCATACGACAGACTGAAATTCTCACATAACAATAAGTAACAATGGGAAGTTATTAATCACAATACACATCCTCTACTAAGGCAGTCCAAACCAAAAACACTGTTTTCTTTCATCAAACAACATATGAATACAAAAAATACAAAGGAAGCAAACCATGAATCCATGTCCCTTCCTTAATGATACTAAAGTGACTCTCAAGTTACAAAAGAATACATTGACCACAGCCGTTACAACAACTAAATATGATCAAAGAGTAGTAACACCTATACCAGACACTATATACATTCACCTTGTAATTAAACAGGAAGAAAGGAAACAGAAAACCAAAAAAAGCTCCAAACATTTGTTCCTATACCCCTAAAATGCAGTTTGAGTAACAACCTTATTCCATTTGCTGCTTATTGGACCATTGGAATTCTATTTCCAAATTCCGTGAGGGTCCGCTTTTGCTCTCGGGCAACAAGGTGTACTCCCCAGCGACTGCCCCCAGCATAACTACGCGGTCAATCTGGATCGTGACCTTCCCGAATGAACTCTGTCATTAAATTGGAATGAATTTAGCAGAAGTCAAGAAATGAGGGAAGTCAAGAAGCATAATTTAGCAAAATGTTCAGTGTGTCCCGTTAATTGTAATAGTAACAGGAGAATAGCTTGTATCCTCTTACCTTCCCCATTTTGCTCTTATTCTTGCATGAAATATGGAGCTTCTGGCCTTTAGGAGGACTTTCAAAGGACCATGAAAAGCTCTCATCGAACTCTGGATTAGGACCAGTTGAAACAACCTGACAGGAGAAAAACAAGGAATTGTGAACCATATGAGGGTGTGAAGGGAGTAGCAAGAAAAGATCTATGCATATCGAGTGTACCAAAGAAGTTCAACTTAATTATTTTGTTGTTGGAGAAGTACAAGTCTTGATTACCAATCACTGTTGAATCAAACATAACCAAATTTTCCAATGCATTAATTGAAGTAGACAAGGTAAACTCAACCCCCCGCTTTCCAGGCGCCAAGAATGGCCCTTTCCCACTTTGCTCTCTTGGTAACTCGAACCCCAATCTCTTCCTTTAGTAAACAGATCCCTACTTTGTTTTCTAGAGCCATCTTGTTCTACTTAATTTACAAGTTTGCAATTTAGAGTGCCTCACTCCCTCCGCCCCGCCCCAGCACACAAAGTAAAAGTTCTTTATAAATTAGAGTTTGGTCAACACTGCACAAAACGGGTTCCAACCCCACATAGCAATGAGAAATAGTACTGTACTTGAAATGAAAATGGAAAGTACCTTCGTTTGGTGAGGTGGAGTATTTCCAAGGGTAAGCTTGCAAAAAACGCTTGGATTTCCAACCGATTGTCTCATGTTGTTCCCTCGCTTTATTATTACCACCAGAGTCCCAGGCAAACATTGCAGTAAAAATTCTGACTTCTCCTGAAACCGAGGGGGGCCAGATTGTATCAGATACTGCAACAATGGAATGGCATCTGCAGCAGCAATTGATTGTGCCCGAGAAACTTCAGCAGGACATGCTGACCAAGCTTGGCGGAGAAAAAACAGAGCATCCAAAGCAGCTTCTTGAGTTGCCTCGGAACCAGTCTTCAGGGATGTCACTAAATGTGGAATACTCAGGGTTGCAGGTTCAGTAGCCCTTAGACGGGGGAAGTTTCCAAATAGTGCATTCAGAGCCTTGAGGTACTCCTCATTTACAGTTCCCGAGGCCCATAAATCTTTCTCAATTGCAGCTACAAAGACAGGAAATCAATTAAATTTATAAGCTATTACCACTAACAAGAAATGACTCCATTTGCACATAAACTTTTAATAGTAAAGTTAATTAACTTTTTGGACACAATAACACATCATCTAAACTGTTCTTTAATATTAACCAACTTGGATCAAGAATAATGGGGAGAATCCACCATCATTTTACGAAAACTTCTATTTTGGAGATACTAATTTTAATATATGAAATGTAAAAGAAAATATAGTTAGCCATGTATATTACACTCGTACAAATTCCAGACAGATCGTATCTTGTAAATTAGAAATGATTTCTTTTGTTTTATTTAATCCAACAATTGGATTTCTTAGTTAAATAATGAGAACTAGCCAGTTTATCTTTTTTCAGTCAGTTTTTATCTCATTTGTCTTCTTTAGTTTCAATACAGACAACTCTGTAACAATAGATTACGGGGAAAGGAAAGTTTACCAGTGATAGCCCTGACAGTTTCACTTGAAGCATACTCTTGAATGGTGTTATTGGAAAAGAGAAGCTTGACGAACATTGCTGCCTGTACTGATGTATCTGTCTCACTTGAACCAATCAGATCTAACACAACCTGGACACCACCAGCTTCCGCAACTGCTCTCTTATTTGATCTGCTATACATAACAAGGTTCTGTAAGGCACATATAGCGACAACTTTCATTTCTTCAGTAGGTTGATCTTCAAGCAGATTCACCAATGCCCGGCAAGCTGAAACAGCATCACTGCTTCGAGCAAGAGCCTCATTCTGGAATAGGTCGCCAAGAGCAAGAGTTGCCAGTAATCTTGCTTGTTGCCCTTGTGTCTGCGGATCCAAAAGATACTGTGATAAGGGCACAATTGCTGACTTGGTGGCTTTTGTTTCTCTAATCTTCACATTGTTCAGCAACACCTCAAGGAGTCTTGCAGCAGTTTCCTCACAAAGGTGGCATCTGAGAAGTTCTAAGAGAGACTCGATTGCCCCACTTTCAGCCATAGCTCCAGCACTGGTGGAGTCATCAGTCTCCAACACAAGAAGAGCATTTAATGCACCAAGAACTGTGCCTTCAGAGCCAGAGCGAAGCAATCTTACCAACACTACAACAGGTACTTCCAGAAAAAACTCAGAGCTAAATTGTAGAATACTGGATAATACTACAGCAGCTGACTCCCACAAGGCATGAGGGAGTGAAGGGTCAGCATTCATTATTACTTTAGACAGTTCATTAACACCACCTTCTTTTGCAATTTCATTTGGCCAAGTAAGTGCAATACAGACTAAGGCCTTCACAGCTCTCTGCTGCAAAATGGGTATACCAGAACCAAGAACCCGTACCAGGGGACCAATCACTTGCTGGATAACTGAGTCCTTCTGCAGGTGTTCTTCCAAAAGCAGGTGAGACAGAAGCTCAGCAGCCAGTTGTTGCACGGCAGAAGCGGGAGAATCAAGTAAGGGAATAAGAGGTTCTATAGCTTGGTGTGATGTCAAGGTATAATCAGATCGGCACTGCGGATGCTCTAGGATATTCACAAGGACCTGAAGCGTGCTGTGTTGCCCATCAGGTCCAAACTCTGGTCTCATCAGCAATACAAAAAGTGGCTCTACCACCTTTGCAGCAGATGGTCCCTTAGCAATGGTAGCATTATTTGTCAGTATTCTGAGCAATTCAGCAAATGCAGCACAAAGGAAATCTGGTGCTTCATGCAGAATGTCAAGCACACTCTCAATAACCCCAGCCTTGACCATTTCCATCTTACAGGAAGGCCTGTCTTTCCCCAACTTCACAAGAACTCTAGAAATAGCTTCATGAAGTAAATAATTTCGTCCATAAAGAAGGCCAACAAGGGGAATGACTGCACCATGTGCTGCAACTAGTTCAGCCAGCTGTTCGTCGTCCACTAGTTTATCTAATGCACGAACAACAGAATGATGAGCAGGACTAAATTCAGTAACAAGAAGAGAAACCAAAGGCTCCACACATCTAGCTGCAGCCATTGTAGACCTTATTCTTGTATTTCCAAACAAAACAGAGCACAACTCGGCTGCATCACCCTTCAGCTCCATTGAGCAGCTTGATGCGAGAATTCGGCAAAGAACATCCACTGCATTCATCTCGACATCTGCAACCGCAAGAGCTTTTGAAGGATTCTCACTGAGAAGCCTAACTAATGCAGCAATGGCTGCATGCTGCTCCCTCTCCAGACCAGTATTCAGAATCTCAACCAAAGGCTGAACAGACTGTCTAGCTGATTCTGCATTCCTTATGTGATCTGCTGAGAACAGGTTTTCCAAGGCTTTGGCAGCACTATACCTTGCCCCTCTTCCACCAAGACGTAAAACTGCAATTAGCTGACCAACAGCACCAAAAGCAGATTCGTGTCTGCATATTTCAGCAGTAGTAAATAGGATACCTAACAAATCAGTGGCAGCCTCCTCAGTTGCATCTTGTGGACCAAGTGAAAGGTATTTAGTCAGTGCTTCCAGAGCCCCAGATTCAACCATAACAATCTTATTTGAAGGACAATCTCTGGCAAGCTGAATCAGAAGTCCAAGAGCTAGAAAAGGTGCACCGGGACGATCAGGGATAGGTTTTAGCAAGTCAACAAGGGCAGGTATAGCTTTCCTAGAAGTTGCACCAACCCTAATATCATCCACCCTAAACAACCTCTCAAGTGCAACTTCATCTGGGTTACGAACCAACGCAAATTCCTCTGATAGTGCCACAAGGTCCTTTATATCCTCATCAGCACAACCAAGCAATGTTATGAGTCCGGATGGCGCTCCTGAATTTGCAACAGACAGCAGAGTTCCCCTGCTACCATTACAGACAAGGCTTGCTACAGCTTGTGCAGCAAAATACCTGTTTGCTGACTCTTCTGACTTCAGCAGATTAGCTAACACAGGTATGGCTTTCATTGTTCCGTTTGCACGTATGATGTCTCTATCTTGAAATAAGATAGCCAGAAGCAATCCACAAATCCATATGCTGCTATCCTCCTTGAAATCAATCTGTAAACGTTAATAACAAAGGTCATATACTACTTCGGCACAAGAGATATAATAGAACAAAATCAAGAGTCTTGGGTTAGATGTGGTTCTATCACAGAAAGGGAACACTTAAAAGTGCTTACCTGTGTAAACTGTGTAAAAGATTGAGAGATTCTTTCAGTAAGAACTTCAATTGCACCAGCCTCCATAATCTCAGCTTTACTTGTGTCATCATGACTGGCAAGAGCAGAAAGTAGCCATATAGCTATATTGACCCCCGAAACAACCAAAGTACTTTTCTTCACCTCATCCTTTCTTGATGCTTCTTCGGCATTCCTGGAGATGCTTATTGCAATCTTATCCCCCTGGTCTTCCAAATGTAGAGACTCTGAAGCATTTAGCATCCCAACAAAAGATTGAATGAGTGGAACACAAGACTTTGATTCATTTAGATCTTCCACCACTCTCTGATGATTCACTTTTGCAGCGCAAACAAGAAGTGCACTTCCTCCTATTTTAACCATAGCATTGGAGGAACAGATTACCCTTCTTGCAACTGAAGAAATGCATCCATAGGCACAAGCGATAGCATCGCCAAGAACAGTGGGCTGAGCTTGGCAGAGTCTAGACAATATTTCAATAGCTTTGTCTTGCAACACCGATGAGGCATCAGCAATGCATGAAACCACAGGACTTATGCTATTTGGATATTCAGCTAGAACTGCCCATGCAGGTTTGATACCACTAGCTCCTTCCAGCCTTGAGAGGAAACAAAGTGCATCTAAAGCTTCTGATATAGCAACAGAGTCGCTTCCAGTTGATTCCAGGAAAGAAATTAATGCAAGAACTGTTCCACAACGGTTAACGCAATCAGTTAAGGCAGGATTAACCTCACTAAATTGAAGAAGACGAGCAATTGCTGCTGCGGCATGGGTCCTTCCACCAGTTGTGCCTTCACGAAGAACTCTAGTAGCAGGCAAGATAATTTCTTCAGGAACTGCTTTCTCAGACACCTCGGGATCCAAAAGAAGATTGGCCAAAGCACATACTGCTTGTTCTGCAACTTGTAAAACTGAGGACTTTGCAAGCACCATTAATGAAGGCAATGCATCTCTAGCAATTGCTGCAATGTCACGGCTTTCTCTAATAGAGAGAAATATTGCAGCAAGGCAGCGCGACGTGTCCACTAAGATGGATTCAGGTTCAGCATTCAGAAGCTTCACAAGTGACCACAAAGTCTTCACAGAAAGGGTACTTTCTCGCAGGTCCTTCCTGAGATGGAAAATTGCAGCAAGAGCTGAAGCAGACTTAGCCTGAGTCTCTTCCTTGGTAGAGCTTAATATCTTTATCATCGTCTCAACTGCATCATTTGCTGCACTGCCTTCACGCAACATATCGCTCAGAGAGGCCACAGAGAGCAAACTTTTCAATGCATCTAAGACATAAATTTTGGACTCCGGAAGATCACTAGTTAATAGTGCAGTGAGTTGACTAATTGTTGCAGTATCTGATTTGTGAATCAAATGGTTCAGTGTCTTTGCAGCAATTTCCTTCCCGTTGGAGCTACCATTCTTCAGAAGCCACAATAAAGCAGGAACAGCATCAGCACTTTCAACACAAGCACGGATATCTTCACTGTGATTACAGAGGTTTCCAAGGATAGTTGCTGCATCTTCCTTAGCTTTGGCAGACCCAGTTTCCAGAATTTGAACAAGTGGAGGTATGCCACCAGCTGCTGTAATGGCCCACTTACTTTCATCATTTTCATTGGATAGAAGACAAAGAAGAGCAACAGCACACTCCTGTTGCTGCTCTGATGAGAGTCCAAGAAGAGAGATTAATAGCTGAATTCCCTCACGACCTTGTAGTGCATGCCATAAGCTACCTTCATTTTTGCATAGAAAGAGAAGTGACCTTATCAACTCATCCTGAACTTCATTTGTGGCCATTGTGATCAAACCAACCAATAGGCGTTTTGCATCAGAATTCACAAGTTTGCTAGACAGTACAGAATTCCCATACAAACTGGCAAGTGCTTCAATAGTACGCTCCTGCACTAGAAAGGGTAAGCGGGCCTTAAATTGCTTAACCAGTGTTTCTTCCACTTCCAAAGGATCTGATGCTCTTGAATTTTCTGCTTTGCTATCATATATCATGAGAGCTGAAGCTAAAGCCCCCAATGTATCAGCTACTTGTGCAGGTGAGGTGCAAGATTCAAGGCTTTGACCAAGACTTGAAACGACATATGACAAACCACCAGAAATATTTGCAAGCGCACACATTGCATGCTCCTGCAAAGCTTGGGCGTACTCACCCTGCATGAATTCTTTTGAAGGAGCTATGGTAGCATTTATCAAAGCAGGAATACCATTAGAATTTGCTATTTCCTTCCTGGAATCTTTGCTTTGGGCAGAAAGAGATTTAAGAGCGCCTGCAGCTTCTGCTCTAACTGAGGCTTCATTGCCAGGTCCAAGTAGTTTAAGAAGTTGCTTGGTGGCATCTGCAGCTAAGACTCTCGAACAAACAGAAGAATCCTCCATCATCATACAAGCAAGGAGAAAGCAGACATTTGCCTGAGTACTTGGCTGTCCATTATTCAGTAGTTTAACAAGTATATCCACTCCTCCAGCTTGTACTGTTGCAGACCAGAAGCCCTCAGTGCTGGTTGAGAGGTTTTTTAAAGCTCCTGTTAGTAAGTCGTCAACTACATTTCCAGCTTTTAGTCCCTTTTTTAATTGGTCCCATAATACTGGCACAACTCCTTCAGTTGAAAATATTTTTGAGCCAACGTGATCTTTTGCACCACCTTGAGACACAGCATATATAGTTTTTGCTGATGCAATCTGACTTTCGGCTGAGCTCGACTTGAGAAGACCAAGGAGAGGCGGTATGCAGCCTCCTAGTAGCACTTTCACTCGCAGTTCATTCTCTTTACACAGAGAACCCAAAACTGTAGCAGCCTGCATCTTTACCCCAAGTGATCCAGAACGAAGTAAAGAAACAAGTACTGGAACAGCTTGTGAATGTGAGCCAACAGCACTAAATGCGTTTTCTCGTGTATCAATAAGCTCCAGCAATTGCTTAAGTGAAGTTTCTTTTTCTTGCATGGATGAGGAATTCTGCCGTAACTGCTCAATGCATTGAGCAACACTTGCTAATGTCCCATCTGGATCCTCCATGCTACTACGATCTCTGCACAATTTAATAGCAAAACGTGATTTGTTTGTGGTCTAAACCAGCCAAGAATATCATGACGTAAAATGCTAATGCAGGCCACATGAAGTTAGAAAAGACTGCATCATTTTAAATGATACTCTCTCTATCCCAAAATAAGTGTCACCTTAGCAATAAAGACGTCCATTAAGAAATCAACAAATACAATGTGTAGTTTACTAGATCAAGATGAAGTATAAGGGTATAGTTGGAAAAACTTACTATTTTCGTCTTGAATTCCTAAAATGACGCTTATTTTTGGGCAAAAATACTTTTGCTAAAGTGAGATTTATTTTGGGATAGAGGGAGTGTTACAAATTTTGTTCTATTGCTGCTTTTCTTACTAATAACAACTTCCAACAAATTAGTATCTTACAACAGAAAACAAAGGACAGGATATGGTCAACTGCAGTTTGAATATTTTCAGTTTTAAAACATAGCAGCAAAGACCAGCAATGTCCAAAGCAGAACGTAATCCACATTCCCCATACTAATTGTTATGTGAATCTAGTTTGCATCTTGGAGAATCTACGCTATCTCTGGACGAAAGGTGAATAAAACAGAAGCTCATGCATGATTTCTGTTTTGTGCAACTGATGCATGTAGGAGTTGCAAAAAATGGATACTATATTGAGATAAAATATTGGACTCTTTCAAACAAAAAGAAAGAATCTCTAAGATGAGTTTAATTAAGGACTCGTGAAGTATAAGAAACTGTATCAGCATTTGCAGATACAGATTCCCTGAGAAGAGAGGAGAGCAACAGTTAAGATTTTTGCAAGGAAAAGTCTGTTTTCATTATCCTCATGCAGCCATGCTTATAGCACAAAAAAAAAAAACGTGTCGCCTGACTATAGACTAAAATGCTTCTCATCGAGTAAAACACAAACCATAGATCAGATCATTATGCGCTCCTAGACTGAAAGTGTTGATGTTTAGACTAACCTCGAAGATGTTTTCATAAATGAATGCGGAGTTGGAGGCTCCATCTCATGAGGTTTAGCATCCCCATTTCTATCCTGTTACAAGAAAAGAATTGATAGATATTGGTGAGGAATGAGTAACAGTCTAGAAAATCACAGCATCCATTGATGTCATTCAAGAAGAAAAATAGCACGAATATGATGTTGAAATTAACCATCAACAGCACAAGCCAGTTTGGACATCATCAAAAAACAAAGTATGTAAATAAATCTATAATTTTTTCTCAGCCATGGAAGCACAGCAATATACATTAGAGCTGCAGCATTGAGTGAGTGATGCAACCCTTTTTAATTTAAAATGCTGACATGATACGGACAGCTTCTTCGACAAAAAGAAATGCAAAATAACCTTTTCCTCTCCCATTCCACGAGGTTTACTATTTTCAAAGGAAAAAAGAATTGGAACAATGGCAATCACCTGGATTTAGCTACAGAGTAATAATTAGAACACGTAAACTCGAGAATAAACTGCATTACAGTTTCAAAGAAAAACAAAGGACACCAATACTAAGATTGCACATAGAACACTACTAGTTAAGACGCACCAAAGTAGAGTGAAATGCAGTAAGGGCATCTCCAGATCTTTGAGTAAAATAGTTCAACAGCTCACATATCAAATAAACCATGAGGAAATTAATCAAATCAGTTTCTTTTTCTTTAAAAAAGGGAACTTTACCGTATCACTAGTGGCAAGACTGCTGCCATTGGCAGCAGGGAACCTCCAAGCCAGTGTGGCCGCCAGCTTTGCTGTGATCTCGAGATCTTCACGGCAGATCTACCTCCCAAGTCACAGAAGAAAGCCCACAGCCTCCTGCAAAGCACCAGTAAAAAGACACTTATTCCAGAACTTCTAGAAAAAACACAAAACTAACAAAATGAAGTACCTTTATCATACATTAACAAAAGATACAGATCATATTGTACAATAGCATAGTTTCCAAGAATGATAGTACCACTAGAATTACTTAACCACCTTATTTTTCAGCAGTGAATATCTTAACTAGTCCAAAGCAACACTAACCAAAATTCACATATGGAAATCACATAAATCTAAGACCAGATTCAGCAATAAATTCAGGTCAATACAGAATCAAACATCATTTCCCTATTAAGATTCCCACAATCCAGATCAAAATTCACCATAAACCCCACAACACCAATCCAGGAAAACACAAGATCCAGATCACACACCATCAAAGCTCACATCTTTACCTCAAAAAACAAAACCCCGGATGAAATTTTCCACTAAAACCAAACCCCACATTCACATTTCACCAAGATTCATAGTCTTCCACAAAAAAAAATCAACTAAAAGATCTAACAAATGGGTAAAAATTGAACCTTTACACTGTAAACAAATCAGCAAAATCTTGAAAAAAGAGAAGAGATAAACCTGGAAAAGAGAAGATACTTGGTTCTCTTTGTTATTGCATTTGATTAAAGAGGTTTCTTAGTAAAGAAGCGAAGAGAAAGAGAAGAAAGAAGATAAATAGACACACAAAAAAGTGAATTAGAGAGAGAGTGTGTGAGTGTGAGCTAGCAAGAAGAAGAAGAAGGGTCACCGACAGACAGCTGAGAAAGAGTGTGAGTGATGGAGCAGCTATAAGCTGGCTTTCTTGATTTTTTTTCTCTTCACACTCCATTTTATCACTTTCTTAAACTTAAATTTTGGGTAAAAGTTAGCTTCATTTTGTATCCATTTGGTTATGCTTCTTTTTTATCAGGTGAAATTTTCCCTTTTATGTCAAATTGAAATTAAGCTTCCTTGTTTTTCTAAGTTTTAATTTTTTAATTTTTTTTAAAAAATCCTTAAATATATATATACAATACGTAGGGTAGTAAAAGAATTTTGACTAACATTAATACAACTATTATTATGGTAATTTTATTACTAAAAATAAATCGGAGTTATAACTCTCCGAAAGTTAACTCCTCATTTAATGTGAAAAAATTAAAGAAAATATTTTTTTATTTATAAGAATAATAAATTTGATACATATTAGTTATATATTCACAGAAATGTGACTCTTTATTATTCTTGTAATTTACACTTTATTTATGTTGTTAGAAAGAAAAATGATTTATGTATATGACATTTCTTTAACATTCATAACATAAATTTGTTATTAAGAAAAACCAAATAATGGATTTTGAAGTTTTTTATAATAATTAAGAAAGTTAAAAAATAATTTAAAATTATATTCAATCAATATTAACGTTTAAAGTGGACATGTTACCAAGAATAAGAATATGTACGTCAATATTGTTATCTATGGTTAAAAATAATTTATTTTCTTTGAATTAGTTTAAATCCTCTAGAAAATCTTTTTATAGTGAGATCAAATGACCATGTTCTTAAAATATCTTATAATTTTTATCTTGCTATATTCCTTTGGAATACTTCTTATTTGTTTCATGTCGTCTTGTTTAAATTTAGCTTTTATATTTATTAAAATCAATTGTTTTTCAATCAAATATCATACTTTTTCTGTTTTTATAGAATTTAATCATATAATTGACTTAAATTATACCTATATAATTCATATTTAAAATATAATTTAAATATTTAAATATTTCACAAAATATATCATGAGTTATAAATCGTTTACACACTTATTTTACTTTTTCATATTATACTCTCCACAAATTGATATTCTTAGTAGAGTAATTAAATCAACTCTCCTTATTTTTTACATATCATATGAAATATCTTTAAAATTAATTTTTATTTAGATGAAGTTCTCCTACCATGCTCTTTATATACACACACGCTACTGTCATGTTTTAAATCAAGATTATTATTTTTTGTTCATATTACTTGATATGATTTTATCAAGGAAAAAATTCAATACAAACACTAAATATTCATTTCTTAAAAGTAAATAATGAATCAAGGTTCAAAGAAGATCATTAATTTCTCTGTTGGTAAAGAAAGTAGATTTTGAGAGAGAAATAATTTTATTATTAAATTTATTTTTGTCCAAAGCGAATATTTTTAATTTTTTAAGTATTAAGCTTGAAGAGTACTTCAAACCCAATAAACCGTAGTAATAATTTTAAAAAATTGGAAAAAAAAACTTGAGAACTTCTAACAAAGCAAAGAATTAAAAACTTTCAGACGACAAAGTTATATATTAATACACTATTTTTCTATGAATTAAACTATATTTTGAAATATTAGAAATGGGAAAAGGCTTATATATGTCATCAAACTTTATGAAAAGGTTTATTTATGTGATTCGTTAAAAGTTTGGCCCATCTATGTCATTTTCGCTTGAGAAAAGGCTTTGTTAACTGAAAAAAGTTTTCATTTTGCAAAATCATTTTTCATATATGGTCAATTAATAATTCGGCCACGTCATTAATCAAAATATTTTTAAAAAAGAAAAAGACCTCAAATATATCATAAAATTCTATTATTATCATACCCCTTCATTTCGAAAACAGTTTCTATTTCTATATCTCTTTCTTCCTCACTTTCCACCCTTTCTTCTATAATCAAATTCTCTCTAAACAACACAATGAAGCAAAGAGAACACAATAAATCATTTTTTTTAAAACCAAACAAATAATACTAATATATAGTTGCTAACATAAAAAAAATTATAATCATATTAGGTATATCAAATCATTTTACCATATAAAATTAAAATATGCAATAAATCTGACAATTTTCATTATAAATATCTCTGATAATTTGCAACATCAAATAAAAAATTTAGGGAAAAGGGTCTGAAAAATACTTCAACTTTGGCCGATATTGTTGTTACGTTACCAAACTTTATGGAGGACCTTTTACCCCCCTGCACTATTTAATAGTTATTTTAAAGGTATATATGTGCCCACGTGGCACGTGGACACATTACTATTTAAAATGATGCAATATTTACGATGTCCACGTAGACACATATATACCATTAAAATACATTATTAAATAGTGCAGAGGGTAAAATGTCATTTCCAAAGTTCGATATTGTTACAACAATTTCGGTCAAAGTTCAAATATATTTTAGACCTTTTTTCCAAAAAATTATCTTTAAAGATAAAAGGTAAGAATAGAGAGAAATGAAAATAGAATAATAGTCATATATAGTCAAAATATTTTTTTATTAGCGTGATTTTTAAATGTCATAAATTCCTACATCAATTAATGGAGAATTATGATGAAATGGGGGGTAGCTGAAAAAATGAGAGAAAAAAAATCAAAAAAGTAAATAAAAAAATAAAAAAATGAGGGAGTAGTGAACATTACTAATACTCCTTCCGTTTTTATTTATATGTCGTCTTTATTAAAAATAGATAGTTTTGTATTCCCTCCGTCCAACAATACTTGTCCACTATGCTAAAAATAGATGTCCAATAATACTTGTCCACTATGCTAAAAATAGATGTCCAACAATACTTGTCCACTATGTTAAAAATAGATGTCCAACAATACTTGTCCACTTTATGAAATCCATGGATAATTTTACGCTTAGTTCCTAATTTACCCTTATCATTAATTATAGTCATTTTTGTGTTACATTTTTCAAAGCATTGTATTTATTATATTCAAACGGTAATATAGTAAAATTACAATTCTATTTATAGTTTATTAAAGGGTGTGTCATGTCAATAGTGAACAACTATTGTCGGATAGAGGGGGTATTTTTCATTTCACAAAATCAATGCATAAATGACATTATTCTTCCTACTAAATTCTTTGAAAGTTATTCGTCTTGAAAGTATAAATTTATCCAACATAAAAAAACTAAGTAATTAATTCATATTTATTGGTCAAATTAGTTAATCAAAATAAATAATTCATATTGATTTATTGAAAACTTGACTTAAGATAATATTAAATAAGAGTACAATAATAAACTTACCTAATTTTTCAAGGAGTGTGAAACCCAAAATGATGACAAATAGGAATGGAGGGAGTATTAGTTAAGAGTAGAATAAGTGTAATTGAGTGAATCGAGGAGATAATTTAATTATAATAAAACAATTGAAAGAAATTAGAAAGAAAAAAAGAGAGAAAAAAATACATATGAAAAGAAATTACCTACTATGTTGCTTTTTATTGAAAATTTATTTTGAAATTTCATGATTCTCACTCACTTTTTTGTTCATTAAATCACAATCTTAAATACAAAATAATCATCATTTTATGATTAGAAGATTACATATTCTCGAATATGTTATTTTTAAAAAAAGGCAACATATGCAAACCCTTAAATTTGTCCCTAAATTTTATTTTGGCACTCTAATTCAATCTTGTTCCATTTTAACCCTTCAACTCCAATTTTTATGTTTCATTTTGGCACTTCTAAGTGATGTGACAGAGTGTGCATCACACTTTCTCTAAGAGAGTCAAAAACAAAAAAAAAAAAAAAAAAAATTACCCTTCAACTCTATTTCTTTTATGTACCATTTAACACAAAATACTAATTTTATGATTTCTTTATTTCTATATATGTTATTCAACTGCAATTTTACATTTTAAAAATCAGCGTTCATCCGTTAGTTATTGTAAAAAATTAAAATTATCGGATGATCATTGATTTTTTTTATTTTATATAAAAAAGTAAGTATAAAAAACGTAACAATTTCTATTTAAGAGTTTCCCTATATTTTGCGTGAAAAATAACCGACGAAAGTGCATCGATTTTCTTTCTTAAGAAAATCAATGACAACCCAACAAAGTCTATCGAGTTTTAACATTTGTTTGTAGTGTTATTAATTAACAATGAACTTGAGTTTTTTTTACTCGTATTTAGTTGAATGAAAAATTAGAAAGCTGATATTTGAGTTAGTGCAAGTCAACTAGATATGAAAAAAAAATATGTGGTGTTATTTAATTTAATTAATTGTTTAAAAAAGAAAATCAACACACTTTCGTCGATTATTTTTTCACACAATAATGTACATATGATGTTCATTTTTAAAAATCAACATCATATTTATTTTTTAAAAATAAAATAATAGTGGATGAACATCATTTTTTAAAAAAAATATTTTTTTTAGAGTTTTTATACATTATTGTGTGAAAAAATAATCGACGAAAGTGAGTTGATTTTCTTTTTAAACATTTAATTAAATTAAATAACACCACATATTTATTTTTTTCATATCTAGTCTATTTGGACTAACTCAAATATCAGCTTTCTAATTTTTCATTCAACTAAATACGGGTAAAAAAAAAAACTCATGTTCATTGCTAATTAATAACACTACAAAAAAATGTTGAAACTCGATAGACTTCATTGGGTTGTCATTGATTTTCTTAAGAAAGAAAAACGACGCACTTTCGTCACTTATTTTTCACGCAAAAATATAGAAAAACTCTTAAAAAGAAATTGTTACTTTTTTTTTATAAAAAAATCAATGATCATCCGTCAATTTTAATTTTTTACAATAACTAGCGGATGAACACCAATTTTTAAAATGTAAAATTGCAATTGAATAACATACATAGAAATTAGGAAATCATAAAATTAGTATTTTGTGTTAAATGGTACATAAAAGAAATAGAGTTAAAGGGTAATTTTTTATTATTTTTTTTAAAAATACTTTTTTTTGTCTTTCACTCTCTTAGAAAAAGTGTGATGCACACACTCTTTCACATCACTTAGAAGTGCCAAAATGAAACATAAAAATTAGATTTGAAGGGTTAAAATGGAACAAGATTGAGTTGAAGTGCCAAAACGAAATTTAGAAACAAATTTAAAGGTCTCCACTTGTGTTTGGCCAAAAAAAAATGTAAGATAACATTGCACACATAAATTTTAATATCATTGTACACTTTTGAAATTCACACAAAACAGAAGTAATTTAGTCTGTAATTTTTGATGTGACAACAACAGTTTATGAACAATGAGTACAATATTATTTTAGTAAAACAAAATAAGAAAGCAAGAGAGGTAACTATACAGCTTCAGCCAAAGGCAGCTGAATTACAAGCTGGCTCAAGCCTCTCTATTTTATTTTTGTTACTTTCTGATTTCTATGGGTTGGCACAAAATAATATAATCCACTACATATCTTTTATATTTTTTTAATTGGCACAAAAAAAGACAGAAAGATACACCTAATAAGGATACTTCTATATTTAATATAATTTAATTGAATTTGCATGTTCTCTCATGCATAACTATAGTCTAACCAACATGGGTTCTTATGCCGTGGTAGATTGCTTCACCCTTAATCAAAAGGTTCTTATGCCGTGGTGGATTGCTTCACCCTTAATCAAAAGGTTCTTATGCCGTGGTGGATTGTTTCACCTTTAATTAAAAGTTTCGGGTTCGAGCCTTGAATATGAAGAAAATTTTGTTGGGAGCGTCACTTTCAAATGGATCCTACATTGTGCGGTCCAGATTTAATTAGGACTTCGATGTGAACTTCGAACATCGAATAAGAAATAAATAAAAAAACAAAAAAAAACAGTGTACTCTAGAATGCCCACATGATTAATAATTATAATTAGAATAGCAACTTAATCAATGAAACACTCCACATGCAATTTGGGGAATAATTTTTTATACATAAGTTCTATTAGGATAAATGTTTTTCAGTGGTTAAATTAGTTTAACATTTCTCACCAATAGATAAAAGAACCAATGAGTCTCATATATATATATATATATATATATATATATATATATACCAGGTTCTAAATAATAAGCGCTGGAGAAATTCGTACAATTATTTTTATTGAAATGATCTAATAATAACACTTCATTATATTTTTCGATGCTCAATCGGAACACAATCATTCGAGCTAGGCATGCCAATGACTTTCCAAAAAATGACCGAATTAAATTATATCGAATTGATTATTAGATTTATTTTAATAGAATTATAAATTCTTATATAAACTTATACTTTTCTGACTAATAAAATTTTAAAAAATCTAATTTTATTTATATAGGATAAAATAATCAAAAAAATTATTTAATAACCGACCGAACGGTCCATTTTTTAACCCCTCTAATTTGAATGTCTGAAAATCTATACCAAATAAATAAGCTATTGAAATCATTAGCTGAGTAGTAATGTGCAAGCACAATTTCTGTGGGTTCTCACTTCTCTCTGGTGGGGTATTTTTTTCCCTAGTAGATATGAAAATTCATTTGTTCCAAAATAAAAAAATAAAAAGTTCATTAGTCATGTGTCACGTATAGTTTGAGATTTCAATCACCACATCACTTTCTAGTCAATTGGAATGTAGTAATAGTGATTTGATATATCAAAAGACGTGGTACAATAAATGAGACTGTTTCTTTTTTAATTAGAGAGTTTATATTTGAACTCTGCAGTTAGATATGGAAAAATCTTGATAAGGAGCGATTCCTCCCGAGTTAGGCTTTAGGTATCGCAAATTCGAATATAGTCAAAGTTAAATATAGTTATCAGACATCAAATAGAAAATAAAATAAAATAGTGATTTGAGTTTTTAATCTACATTTTTCTTGTTTAATTTGCAATTTTTAATGAATTTCATCCACTTAAGAATCCACAAGTAACTTAAATTCCTTTAGCCACACCAATTTTTATGGAGAAGAGAAAACTAAAATTAAGCATTAAAAGTTGTTTAATATCAATTTTATTCGTTAACTGTTTACGTTCATTAAATTTTCAATTCATATAAAATGATTTAGTGCAATCATTGTCAAATAAAATAAAACTTAATTAAAAAAAAGATATTATCTACTGGAAATTGCAAATTTGTTTTTGGAAAATAGAACAATCTTTTTAGAAATTAGATTAGATCAACAGAAAATAAAACATATGTGTAATTCCATAAATAGAATCTACAAAGGATATGTAGAGTATATGTAGACCTTATTCCTACTTCGTAGAGATAAAGATATAGTTAATTAGCACTTCCAAACAGTCTGAGAAAAATACAAAAATGAGATCAATAACGATAACAAAATAATGTGACACGGAGAGCAATACATAATATATAGAGGAAAGAATAATAATGACAACAAAATAATGTGATGACCAAAGCACAAAAAACATAGGTGATAATTCAAATCGAAGAACAAGAAACTATGTGGATATTGCTAGTACCACTGGTAAGAAAGAAGGTTCAAGTACGACCACCAAGTGTATCCCGCAGGAAATCGAGATAACATTTAACTACCAACTAACATTTTATCCTAATTTACAACGTCCAAACTCTCTTATTTAAAGTTATGCTCTCGGTAAGCTCAAGATGCGTCATGTCATGTTTAATCACCTCCCCAAGACTTCTTCAGCATGACTCTACCTCTCCTATTTTCACATGTTCAAACCATCTCAACCTCGCTTACCTAATCTTGTCCACCATGGAGACCTCTCCTATCTTGTTGCAAATATCTTTATAATCGTATCTCTCCTAATATGCCTGCACCTCTATCTCAACATCCTCATCTCTGCAACTTTCATCTTCTAAATAGAGGCGGACCCACATGTTCATGCGTGGGTGCACGTGCACCCGTTAACTTCGGAAAATATTATATATATATATATACCTTGAAATATGACATATATTTTATTAGGCTAATTAAATCACTAAAATTGATTGGGTACACTGCTCCAAATGATGCGCACATCTGCGCTTCGAGCTGAGGGACCTCGTTTTTGAATCCCATTTGTTGTTTCTCTTTTTTCGTTTTTATCTGAAAACTTAAAAATATTGAATAAAACAAGGAGGCTAGCTAGTTTCGAACTTGCGACTTCATGGTGCAATAACTTCACTCTCCAAAGCAAATTTTATGTAGAAAATCATTTAATTCATATTTATGTGTAAGTACATTAATTTTATATTTCTATGTTTAGTAAAATTATCACAAGATTCGGTACTGAGTGACATGCTTTAACTAAGATGTATTAGTCTTTAATGGTGCACCCATCGTCTTCACACCCTGGGTTCGCCTCTGCTTCTAAGCATGTGAGTTCTTGATTGCCAACACTCCATTTCACGCAGGGGCGAATTTATGTATTAAAATTGGGTCACTGGAACCCGTGGTCATCCGACTAAACTCGATATATTACTTGTATAATTATTAAAGAAATAACTTGTGGAACCCATTCTCAAAATCGCTGGATGGTTCACTAATTTGACAGCCAGATTTTAACACCAGGTCTCGAGTTCGATCCCAGCAGCCACAATTTGCTTTATTTTTTTTATTAACTTTTAATACACGTTTTTTTTATAAAAAAACAAAAGCGAAATTCTAAAGTTCTAAAGTCAAAAAACTTCAAAAATTTCCTTCTCACCCACTTTTCAAATTCCAAAAATATTTTTTCTTCTCTCTTTAAATTTGCCTTTTATTTTCCACACAAAGAACTCCAAGTCTCCAACTTTAAGTCAAGAATCTAGAAAAATCATCATTGTCAAAGTTTAAGATAGTTTTAAAAAATAAATTATGATTCCTCTTTTTAATAAACAAACTAACAAAATAAATAAATAAAATAAATATATCGCTTAGTTATTATTATTATAAATTTTTTAATCTTATCTTTAAAGCAATGGTGCCCGTTTTCTTGAAATCCTTGATTCACCTCTGATTTCATACAATATACACTCTAACAACCACTATGAAAACTTATCTTTTAAGTGTTGGCATTATCTTCTTATTGTGGATGAGTAAGCTAAGTGCTACACATATTTATCGTTATTGGACTTTAATGGAAAATTAAGAAAATATTTATCGTGAAAGAAAAATCTAAAAATAAACCAGAAAATTGTGTCGACGAGTAAGCTAAGTACTACACATAATTTACATGTGAAAAGTGGTTGATTTGCATGATTAAAAGGGTTGAAAATCAAGCTCAAGATTGACTACATTACACGTGAGAATCATGACCAAAGGGGGCTGATTCCTCATTGGATATTTTTGAGTTATTTTGTTAGCAAAAGAGTATTTTTAAGTAAATAACGTAATGATAAAGATATATTTTTAGCCAAAAACATAACGAATGGAAATAAAATTCATAAAAAGTTTGTCATAAAATGAGCACTTTTTGTGATTTGCTAAGAAGCTGTGTTTGTTTTTCCCCAATCTGCTCTTGCTCACCGTTACTAACGAAGGATTTTTAACCTCGTCATGTAAACTAAGAGCCTAGGTACTTCCAACTAATATCTTATGATAAGGAAGGAAAAGAGAAAAAAAGTCATTCTGCATTGACTCTTTTTTCATCATCTATTAAAAATAAAGGATGGTGCTCGTTTTTCTAATTATGAAGCGTGACTTATGTTTCCGATATAGAATTATCAGATATCACAAAAGTATCATATTTCAATTTCAATTTTGAATTGAATAAAAAAATGAAATGGGTCCTACAGTGCATGATCCGAATTTAATCGAGACTCTAATGCGAGCTCCAAGCGCCGAGTTAGAAACAAAAAAAAAAGACAGACAAAGAAAGATAACTCCTCGTTAAAAATGGATTTATTAGTTTAAAGGGAAAGTTTATAACTAACTATCATATTGGATAACTAAACAGTGATAAAACATAATCTGTTTTCTTTCTTTTAAATATTTCAAGTAGTTAGAAAAATAATAAAGACATCAAACCAACTTATATTTATTTATATAAGAAGAAAAAAAATTAGTTAGCTTGTCTTAGTGGCTTGAAACGACTATCCAACTTAACCTAATCGATAATCAAAGCTAACAACCGAAGGACTTAACTAATATGTATTAATATATGCAAAAATTAACCAATATGAGTTGCGGTGGGATGGTTGAAATTCCTCAAATCTTAACTAGAGATCTTGAATTCACACTTCTAAGACTAAAAAACCACCTCTAAAAATGGTCTTGCAATACACAAACCCACCTCTTAATCGAACCCCAATATAGGTACCTACAATATGCGAATCCACGTCTAATCAAATTTTAATGCCGAAATCTGATATCGGGTGGAAAAAAGAGAGGCTAAAAGTCGTTGGTTTGAAAAGGTCTTAGCCAAATTGTATTTAATGTTAGGAAATTTAATTGGGAAAAAAGGGACAATAATCAATTACTAAGTATAATAATCTTAAGAGGGATAGATGACAAATTAATGAAAGGTTATTTTGTTTTTGGGTGCACGAAATTGAATTAGGAAGGGATTAATTAATAAATCCATTTGGATAATTTCTCTACATAAATATTGAAGCACACCGAATGTTTACGTCAAATGTTCAATTTTTTTTTAAAAAAAAATAGGAGCCGGGGAAGGAGAAACACGAGAGGGGATTACAAGGTGGAGAAAATCAAAGTCTCACCGCTAAGGTAAAAGTTCAGGTAATCAGTTATGGAGAAAGATCGTGGGAGAGGTTGTAGAGGTGTTAGAATTAATTACTGAAGTAGTGAATATCCACAGTTCCACACTAGCTGTAATATTTTATAACATGTGCTTTTTCTTTTATTTTTTTCATGATCACGATGCACAAACTAACACCATACATATTGAAAGAGACATATCGACCATGACTTTTGTTCTTTTTTACTAATTATGCTTTCATAGTGTAGTTATTCCCTTGAAAAAGTGTATACATTCTCTCTCTCTCTATATATATATATATAACTGTATGACTTTATTGGAGTTTGGTGAATGAACTCTAGATTAGTAATATGTCTTGATCACAAATCATTATGGTATCACTCTTATAATTAATTTTGTGTTATTGCACTCAATTGATAAAAAATTACACGTCGGAGAATAACTTGGTCTCTTTACTAAATTTTGGCTGAACAGTAGGAAAGAACAAACACTGGACACTTGCACAAGAAGCATTTTGCTTTTTAACTCGATCGTTTTAGAATCGTCTGTATCCAAAGAAACTTCAATTTCTTGATCATATCCCATAATGAATTCAACTATAATTGCTACGATATACATACATCAAAGTTTCCACAGAAATTTCAACCTCAACTGTTTCAAGGTGAATTATGTCTACTTATCCCCTCGATCAGATGAAAACCTATCAATGTTTGGCTAAGCTCTTTCAAATTTAATTCGTTTAGGAAACTAACCAAAGAAGTTATCCAGTCATCTGAGCTGCCTTTATTATACATGCTAAACAGGGTAACAACAGCAAATAAGATTAGTTCATGGAAAGTAGAAAATGCAATGGGTACTCCAGCTTGGAGTCCTTTTCATGGTTGACCTGAAAGAAATAATAACAGAAGTAACCCGTTGTACAACAAACCTGCTCGATAGTGATGTATCTATCAATGGAAATTATTCCCGGATCAAGAAAGGCATAACTACTTGGATTGCAACAAGATGAAAAAAGGGATAGTGTTGCAAGCATTGAAAATGTCAACATGTTAATCACCAAAAAGCCATTCTTGAGCGATTTTTGTAGGCAGCAGATAAACTGGATGTTTGATTGCTATAATGGATCACTGTTTCAAGTGCTAATGGTGGTGGCATAAGATTGCAGCAAGGTTAGTGCTTGCTCGGTTATAGCTCTATTCCTAGCACGCTTAACCCAATCATCAACAACTGCTGCCGCGTGAGTGTCCTTTAAACCCTTCTCAAGGGCATCAGCGGCTTCTGATAGTTTTCCCTGAGCCAAGAAACTCTCAACTTTATTTATGAGGGATTCAATTCCATCACCAGACTGGCCAGCCTCCCTAACCTGACATCAGTACACAAAATTATCTTATGGGGAAGAAATACGAATTCAGTAAACTTTACTTCAATAATCAGATAGTTTAACTCAAAGAAGGGTAAATGCAAATAAACCTTTAACCAGGATGCAACACTAGCCAAAGAATGTGTCAATATCCCACCACCACCTGGAGGAATCAGGCTAAAGTGCCGAAGTGTCCCCTTTAATGTATCGAACTGTCAAAATGAGAAGTAATTAGAAACAGAACCATCCAGATTTTGCTCAGGTACAAGCATCAGATATGCAGGCTTCAATGTAAGAGCTACAAATTCCAATAAGAAATCCTGCTCTCAACAGACACACAAGACTATAGACTTTAGGCAGAAGGAATAAAAGAAAAAACAAATTCAGATACCTAGCAGCAGAAATCACACAATTTATAAGGAAAGAGTACTGTTGACAGATTTGATCGCAAGAGAAGCAAATTTAAATACTGGGATAATTTAAACAGTGACCAAATCTTCTATCTTTTTTTTTTTTTTGAATCTGGTAACTTTACCAAACTCTTCTATCAGTCTTACAAATTGTCTGGTAGTGACAATTCAACCAGGTCAGGAAATAAGGAACCAGAAAAAGAGCCATTGAGTTTACCCAAAAATATTAAATGTAAAAAAGGGAACATAGCAAATTTGAAATTAAAAGTTAAAATTACTAGAAATTCTTTTATAGCAGAGCATCTGCTTTCTCAAAAATTGGGGAAATTTTTTAGATTTAAATTTGATAACAAACCATGTGGAATCCCACTGTGACAAATAGTCTTTCTTCCAGAGAAATGGATCTTACACAATGGTCCAATGATTCTAGTGTAAGGATTTGAATTCTTGAAGCATAAACTGATTCAAACTCTGATATACCATGAAGGACAACAATAAATATACTGTAGTGAAGCAGTCTAAGGCCAGACATGAAGTACCTAATGGACTGAGCATATCATTACGTCTACATCATGTCTTTGTGCCTCAGAAGGTTAAACTCGGCTTTTATAGACACTCAATGCATACTTGATGTGCAAGTAGGCAGACTTTTAATGTTTCCAAATACTGACAATAAGAAGGCCGTCCTCTCTATGTTGCCAAGGAAATTGAAGACTGGATAATCACATGAGAAACTAGAGGAATCTTCACCCACAACATGTATGGAATCAGCTCCAATAGGGTTGCTTAAAAGCTTTAGAGCCCAGGTGGACATTACTTACCGTTCTTTTTTTGTTCAGACTATGAGAGTAACAGGACCTAGCAAGGCAGCCAATGGGATCCCTTAGCAGAGTAGCCAGTTATCCTTTCTGCAAGCTCAAGGAAGTGCATGTGTATTGCAGATGGCAATAAAGGATCAAACCAAACCGTAGAGCTTAAACATTAGTGATCCTACACCAAGTTACAAACCCAGCTTTTCACGATCACCACAAAGATGAACCAAGATAGACCCAAACCAGAAATTTGTGCAAGGCATGTACCTCTCAAATGATTCAACTCTATGAACCATCAGTCTGTCTTGTCAGTCTTGCACCCCGAGGACAGTGTGACATCAAATTTGGCCCCTATCCAGAATGTTAGTTTTTTTGTGGCCCTTACTCGTTCTCTTTGCATTATAATTCTCAACACCCAATCATGGCACCTTCAAAACAATTATCAGATCTAAACTGGTTGCAAATTTTTGTCATAGCTCTATCACCCATATATTTGGTATTGAAAAAATTCAACGTCTAAGATCCAATCCTTGGAATATTTTAGAAATGAATTGAAGTTAACCAAAAACTTCAATACAGTCTCGTCCATGGAGTTCCATATTGAAACTTCCTAGAGGTTCATACTAGTGCAGATCCTACATGGAGTTCTAAATCTTGGAAACTGACGAAAATTAACATAAATATAACTTGGAGGTCCCAAATTAAATTAGGTCTTTTTCTTTTTTTTTTGAAACTGGCAACTTTCAAATTAGATTAGGTCTTCCTGACAGCTGTTCTCAGGATAACACTAATCTTTGGATGGACAACAAAAAGAACCAGAGTTACAGCTCTTCAAACACTTCAAATAAAGATAAATGAAGCAAAAACACTACTTAAAAACTGTAAACTAAATTATCCTGTTCCTTTGCAATCAGGATCATTGCTTTATCAATGTATCACCTCCTCTACCATTCCATTTCTAAGGATTTCTTTTTCACCAATATGGAGAGAGAGTTACAGTATCAGGTTCTTCTTTTTCGAACTTGGCATGAAATTCAGAAGACAAATGAATGCAGCAGGGAAATGAAGATTTCTCCAGCTGTAGTAGTAAGAACGTAGTGAAAAGGAAACAGCAATGCATCATGGAAAGACTAAAGAAAAAAGGAGATAAATATCCCTTTTCGTTTTCTTTTGTGAAGGAGAGAGAAGTTACTAAGTGGATATCCCATCCAGGCTTTATAATAGGGGTAAAACATAGGTCACAAACAGCTAGCAAGAAACTGATCTATAAGCAAAGGAAATGTTCAGCCCTAAATCACAGTACAAAGCATAATTCTACAGTGTTTCAGATGCTTGCCTTATGATTCAGTTGTAATACAGTATCTGCACCATATCTCTGTGTTTCTTCTGGAAGAGAAGATAGAACCAAATCCAGCAGTGAGTTGTTATCTATCCCTTCAAGAGAAGTCTGAAGAACTTCTATTTCTTTTTGAATTGGTAACCCTCTGGACAATGCATCTTCCAGAGCAAGCACCCCCTGCAACAATGAACAATCAAAGGATCCCATCAGTAGAGCTTAAACACTTGACACAGGTTTTAGCTAATAGCCGGTAGGTTAGCCTTTTTTGTACCCAATCATTCCCTTCTAATACCCTTGCCTGGGAGTACAATTATGGAAAAATAACTGGTTTTACAGCTTAACAAACAAAGAACAAATCAGTATCAGATCACTCCTGTTCTTACTTCTTCCTCAGCAACAACCACTGTGCTATTCTTTTGGTTGGATGCATTACATTACTTCTATTTTAAAATGGATAATTTATTTATGTTCTAAAATTTAATAGCCTTTATTGACAGTATGGTTTTTAACTTCCAACTTCAGAATGAGTAAGATATCACCTTGTTAAATTACAGTATGAATTTCTTTCCCTCATTATACAATTTTTTTTTATAGTTTTTTTCTCTTAATATACATAATCTTTGGGAAGATGTAGACTTCATGAAGCATGAAAGCCAACGGCCATTTTTTTCTGATTAGAACATGAGAAAGCTAAGACTTGAGCTATAGGAAGAGTTCTAAACTTGAGTTTCAGAAGTTATTTAGCAAGAGCATAAATGAAAAATGGTGTTACTGGAATGGTGATTAGGGCATCTCCAACCTAAACACCAAATTTTACACCAAAAAGGAGTATTTTTCTCTCTTCATTATTATATTATTATTTCTTATTTCATAAAACAAATTCTTTCTAAAACATTCACCATATATAATTCATATTATTTCCTTTTATAATCGTTTAATATAAAATTATTTTGTACCATAATTTTTTAAATAATATAAATTGCTAGCAAATATTATACATAATAATGGATAATACAAATAAAAGTGAAATCATTAATGAAATACAATTAAATAAAGTATTGATGTATACTTTATTATACCCCATACAATTCATATTTAATAGTATTGATGGATCCGGAAAGAATCTGTCAGATTATTAAGTTATTGTTGTAATTTTTTTAAATTATTATGTTTTGTTGTACTTTTTAAAATTACTATGTATTTTATATTTCAATTTTGATGTATGTCAATGACTACTTTGTTGAATGTTTATCATTTTCGGTTATTTTTAAGTACATTGTATTATTTGTTTAAAAATTTATATGTTAGCATTTTTAATTTTTGTGAAGGTTAATTGTAGTTATATCCAATTATAATTTATAGTAGAATTAACATAAATTTAATTTTTAAAAAAAGTCTTTAAATAGAAAAAATAATTTATAAAAAAGCTAAATTTTATATCTAAAATTAATATTATAAAAAATAATTAAATATACAAGAGATTTAATTAAAACATACAATTTATATAATGTTTACTTAAAAGTCTGTATAAGTGTGATGAATAGTGTTACACCAAATTTGGTGTAACACTATTCACACACCAAATTTGGTGTAAAAATTGGTGTGGGTTGGAGCTTAAAACACCAAATTTAGTATTTGGTGTAAAATTTGGTGTTGGGTTGGAGATGGTCTTACCAGAAACAAGTGAGATGGTTACATTAGAAATTATTTAGCGTAGATTTAGGAAAGCTGCAATTGTTCCAAACAGAATTCAAGATCATATTTCATAGAGAAGTAGCAGCTGTTAGCCAAATTATTTTGTATGTGTTGATGGTATTTCAGGAAAACAGAAAAATGGCAACGATGGTTGTACATTGGGTTTACCAACTAATGTGGCCGTTAGCTGGTCATTAGGAAGGGAAGATGGTTACTGTTGAGAAAATTTTGGCAGAGTTTGCGGAAACTGCGAGTTTCAAAATGATATTCAACACCATTTTTGGTTGGAAAAGGGGATCTATTTAGACATGTTACCAAATTGTGCAACTTTCCCTTTTGTGTTAGGAGGGGAAAAAAGGCTTACAGTTATAACTTGTCGCATTCAAGCAGGAGATTCTCCCTCTCTCTCTCACTCTCTCTCTCTCTCTCTCTCTCTCCCTCACTCTCTCTCTCTCTCTCTCTCACACACACATGCACACACACACAGGTCCTCACTTTTGCCTTCTTTGAACATTAAAAGACAAAGGACTGAAAACAAAACAATCAGATCACCACCAAATTGAAGGAAAACAGAGAGTGAAGATGAAATGTTAAAAAGCAGTGGTTGTTATACTAGAAGGTGTCATTAGACGGATATCTGCGCGTTTAATAAATCTCCTTACTAGGGCATGGCTAAAGCGTGTTCAGTAGCACCCACCTCCATCATGCAATGTTTATTAAACAGAAGTGAACTAAACATCAGCGGAGAAAAGGATGGAATGGAGGTTATTAACAATTAGAATGGTTGATTTATGGTTTTCAACTCTTCATGGTGTTTGTAGTTGAGCCGAAATTGATTGTCTGGAAATTCCAATTGAATTTAAAAGTTTGGTTTAGACCAGTGTTTTGGACGGCGAAAGGCGACAAGGGCTTGCCTCGTCTCGCGGTGAGGCGAGGCGCTCGCCTTTTTGAATTGAGGCGCCAATTAATACCAAAAATTAAAAATATTTAATTGCATATATAAATATACAAAATCTCAATAGCAATAACATATACTAGCAAATATTTCAATTCAAAAACGAATAGTAGATACTAAAAGTCTAGAACTTAAATTATTTTATTTTTTAAATATAGACAGCAGTGAGGCGGGAGCAGTCAGCAGTGACAGAGAACAACAAAAACAGAGTCAGCACTCAGCAGTGAGCAACTGCAACAAAAACAGAGCAACAAGAAACTGAAGAGAAGAAGAAGAGAACCGACTGAAGAAGAAGAAGTCGAGAAAAACTGAAAAGAAGAAGAAAAAAAAGAGGTCATACCTGACGCGACTCGCGCGAAGGAGAAGAAGACGCGATCGACCTTGAGGAGAAGAGGAGAAGAAGACACGACTGGCGATATGATGAAAGTTTGCAAAACACCCTAATTTTGACTAATATTATTAAGTCAAACCTTTTTTTAAAAAAAAAAAAAGGCGCCGCCCCGCCTCGCCTCGCCATCGCCATATTGGCGCCTTACGTCACCTATCTAACTTCGCCTTGCCACACTGTGAAAAGGCGTGAGGGCCTCACCTCGCCTTATCGCCTTTGGCAAAAGGCGAGCGCCTTTCACAACACTGGTTTAGACCTTTTGAACATGATATCAGATGTTCCCAAATTCTAGCAGGGCAGTCATATACATAAAGAAAGGACTATATATACGTCGTTTTACAGTAGCATCATATATGTGGAGAAGCAAATACAGCAAGCATACACACTAACAATGTGCAGAAGGCAATATAGCAACCATATGTGATAATATTCTGTTAGTAGTTCAACAATACTCTGGACTAAAGATTGGTATCATCCCTGATGGTGAGATTCTTCAGAATGGAAGAATTTATGTATACATTGTCTCACACCCACCCTTAAAATAAAGAAGTTCTTTCAAAAAGGAAGGAGAATAGAAAAATAAAAAGAGAAGTACAGCAGAAGCATAGTTACCAGAGCAAGCTTGTGAACAGAATGAGTCTGGCGAACCTCTTCAGATCGTGCATAAAATGCCATGCACAGAGCATTTATCTGTAAAACAACAAGAACTCAAATAAAATCATCAACCATAGAAAATGCCAAACACTTAAACAACTGAGCTATGAAGAAACACTCTAGAGAGTAGTGTTTTAAGATAAGTAGTAGTAAGAATATATGAACTGCAAATTTAGCTAGCACAAAAAGATATCTAGGTTATGCTCCAAAAGAATGGTATATATTAAGATAAACACACAGAATTGGAAAAAAAATGTTTGGAAAAGAGGAATGTTGCTGGAGTGATTGTACTGTAGGAGGATACCTACCAAAGTGACGGTTAGTTTTTCCTGGATGCAAAATTTGGTTTTGGATATTAAACTATTGCCTGTTTTGTCAGTCAGTTGCTCAGAAATTCTTTGCTAAAACGTGGTAAATCTATTAAGAATTTAGCTGCAGTGCGATTTTCTATATGTTTGTTGTGGTAAATATTGGAAGTTGCATTCTTATGTGCATTTTATGTGAGAATCCTGAATGATTTAGGAAAAGGCTACATTATTTTAAGTTCTTGACTTTTGGTACGATAAATTTCGTTGTCTACAAGGAGGATATTTCTAGATTACAAACCCTTTTGCATAAGATATCCTCAGTGAGCTTCCACCTATCCCAAACAAGCTCCTTTTTCTCTTGGGAACTCAATTTTGGGAAATGAGCCAATTTTAAAAGAACATCTTTTCTGGTTAGAATTGTCCTGTTTCTGGTGAGTTCCACTTCTCCACTATGGAAGGAAGAGCCTATTTCTCAGCCGGTCTCAACCGGAGACAAGTCTTTTAAATTAATTAACATTAGGAAAGAAAGAGCAAGATGGTTTTACTTACTTTACGAGGGCAATAGAAGGCTCATTAGTAAAATCAAAATTGGCAAAAACAACTTGTGATGGGCATGAGTGCTTTGAAAGAGGCTTCACCGGAAGAGGGGAATCTTTGCCAGAGATGCAGTAGGAAAATAGAGGCCTACCTATATCGAGTGTATCAGAATTTTAACAGTTATGGTTGGTAGGTATGTTCAAATTGAGGCATGGGTGGGTGATATGAAATTATCGGTGATCATTCGAGAAGTTATTGATGATGGAGGATGGTATGAAAGTGTAGACAATCCTGTGGAAACCACAACAACCAACGACAAGAACTCTAGAGTAAGGCAAGACCATATTTTGAAGATGAATGGTGTTGTGGCAGTTAAAAAAAAATCAAAATCAACCAGAGACCAAAGCAAATAATGCCCATTTTCTTGCCAAATGCAAAATTAGGAAATTTAATGATCCTTTCAACATATCTCCCAATCAAGAACAACAACAACAACATACCCCGTGAAATTCCACAAGTGGGGTCTGGGAGGGTAGAATGAACGCATATCTTACCACTACTTCATGGAAAGACAAGTTAAAAGATCCACCATTTCACCCTGAGAAAGCCCATCATTCATTCCCACATACCATTAAGCCCCCTAGCATTCCAGGCTACAATCTTGACTTTCATTGGATATTCAAAGGCAAAATCCTCCCACTTCTCCTAGGTTCAACTTCTTTGAACTTCATATCAATGTCAAAGAACAAATTCTTGAGCTCCTTTGGAGTATTAACTGTGTTGGTACAACTGTGCTCCCTTTGCTCTATTCTGATCTACCTTCGAGAAAAGGAAGGCCTCATTTTCGCAACCCTTGATAGCTGCTCCAAACTTCTGGCTAAGTTCGATCACGTTAAAGTTTACCTATAGAGTAGTATTCTCCCTAATGAGACCTTCACAATTTGAGTCGTCGATTTACAGAGGCCTTGATTCGGAATAACAACTCAGTTGATCATGAGAATATTCTAGAGTCTCCTCAGCATCCTTTCTTATTACAGAGCATGATCGCTATCCTACCTGGTGATAGAGAAAGAGAATTCTGTAATGATTTATCTCCCAACACTTGATCGTTTTCGAGGATAAAGTCATGTTTTGGAGTCTCCTCCATCTTCTTCATGAAAGTCCCCAAATCTCCCAGGATCCATGTGAATTCAAATGGTAAAATAGATGGACCTTGGATTATATTTAGGAGCTCAATAAATGGTTCGAAGGGGGTTAAATGAATAGGCCAAAAAGGAATTTATGGTTGGTCCATGTCTGCGAGCAAAGTGGAATTTAAAAGAATTGGGTTGGGCCCACACTCTTTTAAATTCAAATTCAAACATTCAGCAGTGCACTGGCGCCACTAGCTGTGTGTCAGGCCCCACAAAATCTATTGTGTAAAGACCTACAACCTCTTTACCTTTTCATGAAAGTCTTCTCATACTTCCCACAACCCAGAACTACTTTTGTTTCTCCTTTACTAGCTATAGTCGCCTGTCTAGGGTTAGTAACTATTCTTTTTTTCTTGTAAATCACCGACGAGTCTACCCATATCAGCAGAGAGAAGATTAAATTCCCATCATCGACATCAATTGGTCAGTGGTATTGTCTCCCTCAGACCCTTAATCCAAACGCGAGCCCATAGCAGGGGGTTCTTAAGTTCTGTTTCTTCTTCATTTTCCAACCAACTCAACATCTATCACCTATCTCTTTCACGACTCCCATGGACCAGAGGGGTAGAGGAAGACCATTTACTCTGATCCAAAACCAATCAAACTTGGTTTGGATCGGAAAGGAACCTTCATCGGAGACCACGAACCGAGTGTTAAGTTGACCGCATATCTCCTCTAGTCACCCATAAGAATGTGTTCAGCTGCTTTCCTTGATTGGAACTCGAAGAGTAACTAAAGCCATTCATGTCATACACTTGAATATTCCGAGTCCCTTTTTTCGGTCTGTTGAGCCCATCTTCTCACATCATTGTGAGTCATAAGTTCATCCCCACCATTGAATTGACCAACTAGACATCTCCGCAGAAGATATGTATCACCCTCTTGAGTTTTCAAAGAAAGTTGGTTCTTCACAACTGCAACCTCAGCTTCCTTTAAAGTCCACTTGCTCTTAAGAAGAACATCTTTGAAGTTGCCCGTGTCCTTTAATAGTTGTTTATTGTACTTCCATTCATAATAAATGCAGCAGGATGCTAGTTTTCACTGTAATAAATTTCTCAATCTTTGTAGCCACCAACTCCCCATCCCTCATTAAAAGAAATTTTCTGGAATGATGATCACAACTCTGTTGTGTCCCTCAACTGTAATAACAGAAAGGAACCTCCCATACTTATTAACTTTTGAGAACAATAATATTATGTGGAGAGATCTCTGCATCTCCACAATTTAATGTTCTTCCCCCTGTTTTCTGATGCATTCCTCATTCTTTTGCAAAGCCAGAGTAAGGCTCCTTTACTCAGAGTTAACCTTCAAATAGAATTCCTGGCATTCTCCACCCATTCGAACCTAAATGCTAATTCTGAATCTGATGAATACATAGAAATGTCACAAGATTTCCCCCCAGATCTAAAATAAAGTCTGTTATCCATTGAGCCAGAGCAACTGGAGAGATGCATGAGAGTTCAAAAAGGTAGGAAAAGTGGGCTCAGGTGATCGGATATTGCCGGAAAAGGGTAAAAGAGGCCCAAAAGGGACCTCTAAGAAAGACCTAGGGATATGTGCCTAGGAGAGAAAGAAGAGATATTTGTGGCAGTAACTGTTATTATTGTTGTATAAGATTAAGATATAGAATGTTCAGAAGAAATTTGGCAATAGGACAATCCTGCTATATACCTTCTTGGCAAGTAGTAAGATTCCTTATTGGGACAAAAGAAAGAAGAAACATACGGTTGAGCAATCCATAAACGTCCAATGCTAAAATACATGACAAAGAGTGTAATTTGTCCTCCCACCCATCATTTTTTCTGAGAATGGTAAACTTTACTTCTATATATCCACAGGTATACTATAACAAAGTGTAGCCCCTCATCACAAAAGTTGTCTCTTCACAAAATCCTAATATATCTAATTACAGCCAATCAATTGCATTCAAAACATCTTCTGTGCTGTCTATAACTACTTGTTTACACCAAAAATTGTGAAGTCTGTCCTCCCACCCTTCATACAACGCATCTTCTGTTTCCTACATTATTATACTTACAGGTATGTGAAATCTAATATCATACGCCATAGACAAAGTAAGAACTGAAGCCATACATACAACAATATAAACTCATGAAAAAATGAAGAAAAAACTGCAGTCAATTACATCAATTATTTCCCAATGCACGTCAAACAAACATTGTACTTGCATCCCACAAACAAAATAGAATCAAAATAAGACCTTCACTTGCCAACACTATTTTAATGGAGCAGTCATGCTGGAGTAAGTATTTTCCATTTACTAAAGAATAGGATGCAGGTGTTGGTTTAAACAGATTTTTATTTTTTAGAAAGGGAACTGTAGTCTAAACAAAATTTAGGATAGCAAATTATCTGATTCCCTTATCTGTAGTTCCAAAATATCATCCTATAGATGTTTCAAGGCAGAGACAGTTTCTAACACACAGTTGAATAGGAATGTGCATAATAATTTAAAAGATTGGTGTAAAATCAAATGAAAAAAGAAACTTCTATACGTGGAAAACTAATAACTGGGAAGCTTTACATGGAGATTGGCTTCAGCCATTTTTTCAATTTGAGATGCTTTCTCACTTGCGATAGCTGCATCCAATTGTGCTTTACCCAACTTCTGGGATTTCTTCAACTTCAGTTCTGCTTCAGCTTCCTACAATTGTGAATCGGCATAAGTCTGCTGGACAGAAAATATAGTATATTGTTTATAGTCTTAAGAGAGTATAGTACCTTTTCCTCAAGCTCCGTCTTGTGTTCTTCTTCTAATTTTTCTTTAAGTGATTTCAAAGCCGCGATGGCCTTTGCTCTTTCTTTTTTCAGTTCCTAATGAAATTTTCATCATTATTCAGTCCAACAAAGAGATTAGGATAATGAAAGACAATGATAAATCATCAACTAAGATGACCCTCCACGCATGTGATCCTAAGAAAGAAGTGAAATGTGGCAATGAATAGTTTAAGAACTGGAGCTATCATACACTGCAGCAGCCTATATGAGGGTAAAATAGGCAACCAATAACAAACATGCTACAACCTTATCCAGTAAGGCCTCTCGTTCAGCATACATAAGTTCCCTGGCCCTGGCATCCTTCAGCTCCTTTTCATATCTCTCCTAAATCATGAGAGCAGAAAAATCTTAAAATAATAATAATAACGACGACAACAAGCAGCAACACAATTAAAATCAAATCATGTGGAAGAAATACCACAAATCTTAAAGAGTGAAGTATCACAATAATGCTATAACATCTTCTTTTCAAAATTGTAAAGAATTGTTACAGGTCTCACACCTTCATATATTTCTTTTCTTCAGCAAATAAGCGAGCATCTAGCTCTGCTTGTCTACTCTCAGCTTCATGAATAACCTGTAAGACATCAAGCACCAATTTTCCATCCTTTGATATGTAGGAATCACCCAGATCTTCAACAACCTACAGTTTCATAATATAAAGATTAAGGAAAACCAACTAGGAGATTCTCTCTCTTTCCTTCCCTCTCTCATATCCTTCTGTCTTTTCATTCTTTCATTTTTTTAGGGGGTGGGGGGTGGGATAAGGAAGGAGAATATACCATTTGCTTGTCAGATGAGGTTGTAGGGGTAGCTCCACCTCCATTTCTTATATAGTATTCATCAAGGAGGGAACTAGGTTTTTCCTCATGCTGAGGAGCATCCTTCAAAAAGTAGCTGTTCAGAGAACCATGACAAAATTTGTAACTCGCAAGATAAAGTTGTCAGCACAAATTGGTTTATACCTCCATCTTGGCTCGACTGGTTACATGCTCTGGAGACATGGCACTAGCCTCATTTTCCTTCTGAAGTGTATCAGCCTGTGTGGGAGTTGGAGTGATTTCAATTGCCTTAGACTGCACTGCATCAGTAGATACCTCTGGGCTCTTCATGTCCAAAGTGTCCTCAGGTGATTGAGTAGAAGTAAGTCTTGTTTCATCAGGCGAAACATTTTCCCGATGGGAGCTGGGTGATAATTCTTTTACTTCAGTATAGTTGGCTTCTCCACCAGTAATCTCTGATGAATCGTTTACCTGAAATTGACTCTCTGTTCCAGTTGCTCTTGGCTCTTCTGATCCAGAGAGATCTTGTCGAGTTCCAATGCTCTTGTCAGTTTGCTCAAGACTATCAGACTCTACAAATTTAGACTCAGCATCTGGTCTTCCTAAAGTTTCACTATCTTGTGAAACTTCACTACTTTCCTTTAGCTCCTTCACACCTTGAATGTCAGTTCCTTCCCTGGCTAATTCAGGGCTAGAATGGGGCTCTTTAATGAGATACTTATCTAAATATCCAGTTTGATAAGCAGCAAAAAATCCGGCACTTAAAGCAACAGATCCAATAATGAATCTCGGCAAGAGACTCACTGTTTCTTCGGGCTTCCCAGTTGAACCTGGCCCCCGTGGTGGCCCATTTTGTTTGGGTGAGACTGAGAACTCTCTTCTGGAAAAAAGATAGGAAGGT
Organism: Solanum piurae; assembly: GCA_029582685.1. Lineage (NCBI taxonomy): Eukaryota > Viridiplantae > Streptophyta > Magnoliopsida > Solanales > Solanaceae > Solanum > Solanum piurae. The sequence continues at coordinate 49,780 of JAJOOO010008806.1, forward strand.
ACCTGAAACCATATACCGGAAAACAAATCGGTAAACAAGAATTCAATGCTAGTTACTGTAAGACATAACACTAGTATTCAAAGAAAATTCGAGGAAAGTTTTTTTTTTTCCTTTATTATTCTTGTGGTAAAAGTGAAAAGGGAAAAAACAAGCAGATGATAATCAAGATTTAAAATAAAGATTCTGAGCATTGCCAGGAAGGGTCCAGTTATGCCAGTCGTCGTATTTCTCTCCAGTTCAATGGCATTAGATTTGTTCTACCTCCATTGATGCATCATAATTTACAACGATGCACCAACTCATTTTGATCACACTTATCAAAAGAGTTTCTCCAATCCTTGCTCTTCCTTTCTTTTCTTTTTTGATATGGTAAGCTAAACTTACTTTACCACAACCCCCTTCCACGAGTGATCCAATATAACACATCACTCAGAGTGTTGAAACTTGCAGCAACAACAATCTCCTTGTTAAAAAACAGCTGCCCTCCCCACTTTTGCTTCCTTAGGGACTCAAACCCATAACCTCATCTTAGTTGCGCGGACTCTTCACTTTTGATGCTGGACCCGTGTTGGATTCTCCAAAAATACACTACTTTTGGCGAATCCGACACGCACCCGTTGACATTTTTGAAGAGTCCGAGCAACATACAACCTCATGGTTAAATGATCTTGTTTTACTCTCTTCAAAAATCATATTTACTCTTTCTTTATGAAGATACTGATGTAACAGAAGCACAAAAATCACGAAATCATCCAAACTTCTGAAAAGTTCCACTTTTTACTTCTCCACCATGACGCCCCCAAGAAATTCAAGTTTGTCCATGTCATAGCTAATAAAAATGGTTCTTTCTTCTTCTTGTCATAAAAGGCACAATAAACAAATGTCCCCCAAGACTACGACATGGGAAGAATCACCTAATGCTTTTTTTGTATTTTGTTTTTTTCAAAATTGGAGGTTGGGGAAGGGGAAATAGGGGAGGGTATTACAGTATGGGGAATCGAATCCTCACCCGTGGGAGTTCAGCTAGCAACTAAGCTACTAAGATTCCCCACCTACTGTTTTTTGTTTATCTATTTTGACGATATTCTAAAAAGTACCTGTGTTGTGACCTCTACTGGAATTCTTTTCATTGATTGACCAGCCGAAAGTCGCAGGATGGACCTGCAAAGAAAAAAAATATAGTAGAAGATCTCAAATTAGTTCAAACACTCAATTTTCATTCAACAAAATTCATTTCAACCCTAATTCTTTTCATTGAAATTAATACTAGAGAGTAAAATCAACAATAAAATCGACATTGACAAACTACCTATCCAATGTATCACAACGTAATGAATGAACAAAAGCTACGGAATATGAGAGTATTTATATATTGATAACTGTAGAAATTGAGATTTTGGTTTAGGGTTACCTTCGCAACATGGTGAGAGGATTGGTTGGCGCCAAAAAAAAAAACTGATATTGAGTTGATTTGTAGCTTGTCTGAGATGAAGCTCGCGCCAATGGCGGAGAGTTTTTTGTGCTTTCAGCACGGCGATTTCATTTGCTTCTCTTTACACTCCGATTTTCTTTATTTCTGCATCCCAAACTTCTTCTTTTTTTCCTTTTATTTTTCTTAAACTAAATTATTACTAATTTGACCTTTTGTATTTCGATTTTTACTGCATTATTAATTTGAGACTATAACAAATATTTTCATTACCTTAAAACAAGCAACTATTTATATTTCAATTTCTAGAGTACACCTAACAAAAAATCTTAAAATTGCATGACATTAACCAAAAGAAATCATAAACTTGCAAGCATAATAAAATATAAATGGCAAAACAAGAGAGCTTGACAATAGGTGCAAGCATACAAATCCTACATTCAACGCCCAACAATCCATTACTTTTCGAGAGTTGATTAAATTAATTTTAAAAGTTAAATTAAATTATATTAATTCGATATCTAAAATAAAATTTAGATATTCAATTGCAAAAAAATTTCAAATCAATATGATGGAAGATACATTTCAAAATGTTAGTCAAAATTATTTGACTTTTAAAAAGAAAACTATGACAAGTAGAAAAGAACAAAGAGAATTATAGTTAGTGATATTTAAACAATTTTGGATCAATTCAATTTTGTAAATATATCCAACCATATTAAAATAAGAAAATCATAATAATTTTAATAATTGAATTTGCAAACCAAATTCGAATGGTATAAACTGTATCATCCAAATTTGAATTGGTTTGAAAATTCAAAGTGAACCAATATATGCACCGTATAGACAATGGATGTTTAGTCGAGAATTGCTATTTATATACATTTATATTACATGTGTGTATATTCTCTTCGTTTCAATTTGTTTGTCTTAGTTTTGACTTGACATGAAATTTAAGAAAGTAAAGAAATTTTTGAATTTTGTGGTCTTAAACTTCAAATATGTATAATTTACCAAAATACCTTTTAATATTATGGTCTTAAACATGTCAAGTGGAATGTTGAAATTCAAAAGTTGTTAAATTAGAAAAGAGACATTCTTTTTGGAACAGACCAAAAAAAGAAAGTACAATTAGAACAAACAAATTGAAACAGAAAGGAGTATATAAAAAAATAGGAAATTGCATTTTCAGAGAGTGAATTGACCTGTTTACCATTCAGCAACATTGTATTCTGAATGTTGCATCTTTAATGTTTGTTTTATTTGTAGGCTTTGTTTGTTCTTCTTTTTCTGCCTTTTCTTTCGAACTTGAAGGGCATACCATTTTCTGAGCTCCCTTCATTTCTTAAGAGCGGTGTTGGTTGCTTCTTCAACATAGGGAACAATGTTTCAGGTGCAATCTCTATTCTCTTGGACTTGTGTGTGGCATGCATAAAAGGTCAATGTGCATCATTTCAGCATTTGTAAAGTGAGTTGGTGAAGGTCATGATCTTCTAGAATTGACATATTTTCTTTTAAATTCTGTATTTTTTATTCACAATTATAAGAAGTTCCCCATTTCTTCCCAAATATATCTTCTGCAATCCTGCTGAGGTCGAGTTTGATGAGGACCTTGATTGTATTTTGGAGGGAACTGGTGGGAGAAAAGACTAAAACCTAGAATATTTTGGCAGGAAATTAGAAGTTACAATATGCACTTGATTTCCTCAGTCATTCACATAGAGGTTTCAAGGATATATTTGCGCCCATCGAAAAAAAGGGTGGAGATATTTTGGATAGTATGAATATATGTACTCGTTAATTGTAAGTAGGTTGCTCTACTTACGTATTATATTGTTCATAGAACTTGGGGTACTGGAATAATAAAAACCAAGCATAGAAACTTGTTTTAAAAACTTACGGTTGGTTGCAACTCAATTAGTAAGTGTCTCTTAGGATTTGGTACATAGTTGTACTTTATAAGTGGAAATCTCAACAAGAATGAAATCACAATTTTCTGGCAATTTCTCAAATGGGCCATATACTACTGGTATAATGTTCATTTCACGAGCAAATATTAGTTTCAACAGTTAAGATGTAATCATCACAGAAGTTAAGTATCCAAACAAAATTTTAGTTGTCTTTTCTCATAATAGATGTGAAGACATGGTTATTTTATTTTTCTTGTCAATAAATGAATATCAAGTTAGAAGTATTTTTTTCGAGGTAATGTATTGATGAGTCTGCCTGTCCTTATGGCACCTTTTATTGGTCAGGTTGTAATGGAGCACCGATGCTACCCTTCTTTACATATTTACAAATATTGCTTTCAACATATCAGCTCTCAATCTTATGAAGATTTCATCTGCTGTAATTTCATCCCTTGTTGTGATGTCATCAGGTTCTCTCTCGCACTCTTGCAGGCACTCTGCACATTGTGCTTAGAGGTGTCGATTACATTTGAATTTTATGTAGTCCTATGACCAACCAGATTCTTTTTCCTCTTTTGTTATGTAGTGCCTTTGTCAATGTATCTTCTCTCCATGCCATTGCCATATCTCCCACAAGGTTCAAGTTTGAGCCCTTTCTTCCTTCTCGGCAGTGTTGTCCTTCTCATTGGTTTTATCATGTATAACATTCCACGGACTCAGAAGAATTGTGACTCATTTGAATCATTGCAACTGATGTTCTTCTATGGAGATTTTGTATATATGTTAGTCATGATCTCAGAAAGGCATGAGGTCCAGAAGAGTCTATAATCTCCATCACAAAGATCCATTCTTCCCTGGTAATACAATATGGCCTTCCGCTAAATGGATCTGACAGTATCATGGTAACTTGACTAATCCTTCCACTAGTTGTCATCATAGACTAACGCGATTTCCAGAGGTACTTGCAATGTTAAGACTGTCTTAGCGTAACAAGTGGATTTTACAATACCGAAGGATACTTGCTATGACATGTCTTAGATGGGTTAAAGAAAATTAAATTTTGGTGTATATGTTACTGAGGTTTGCATGCACAAAAACAGTTGGTTGATTTTTTTAGTAGACAGAAGATTCAGTAATTAAACTTCCATATAGTCATATTTTTATTGCGAAAATCCTTTAGGCTTATGAAATAGTGAAATAAGTTTATGTAATTACAGTTCTATTATATTCTTTCAGTAGATGTTTCACCAGACGAAGCAAGTTATGTAAAGCAAACATCTGCATCTTGCGTGGTTAACATTGAACAATTTTAATTTTCTATGGAATGGTAAGAAAGTTGATTTTTCATAATATCATATTTCAAGCACCCAAGATTTATGGGTTCTAAATTTGCCACTTGACTCATAGTTGGTTGTAGTTACTGAATTTGCAATTAAATACTTGTACATTTTATTGAATTTTTTGTTTAAGCAAAAGCTTTTGGGTTCGGTCGAAACCATAAATACTATTGTAGCTCCACCCACGCGATGAACATTGAACAGTTTACTTAGCATTTTAACTTAAGTGTGAGCAATACCAATCAGGAACTTTTGGCTTTACACCAAATTAATGTAGGCAAGAAAAGAATCCTCAATTCTCTTTTCTTGATTCATGGATAATCCGGCGATATGCATTAGTAATGTTGGGATTAGTTATGTTGAATTTATTTCTTTATCATATTTAATTTGTTGTATTGAATTAATAGGGTATACTAGAATAAGAATAGTACCCCACATTGTTAATGTTATAGTTTGCTATGCATAAAAATGGTGTTTATCAGTGGTGGTATACAATCGGTATAGTGCTCACTCTATTTCATTTTGTTTGTCTTGTTTTTTTTTCAGTTCGTTCAAAAATATCTATCTCTTTTTCCAATAACTCTTTAATTCTAATTTTTCATGTAACATGTTTAAGACCACAAGATTAAAAAAATATTTTGATAAGTACATTTACTTTAAGACCACAAAATTCAAAAATCTTCCCTAATCTTTCTTAAACTTTGTGCCAAATAAAAACCTAAAAAAGAGAGTTAAAGTGCATAGCTAATACATGTATTAATTATGCATTGTCTAAAAACACGATCAAACAGGGGAATACCTCGTACGAAACAATGCATCTTGTTAAAGTGCATAGCTAATACATGTATTAATTATGTATTGATTGAAAACACAATCAAACAAGAATACCTTCTACCAAACGATGTGTCTTGTTAAGTTTAGTCTATAGGTTTGAGTTGTTTTGTGAAAGAATATAGATTACATATTGCCATTAAAAACTTCGAATACCAACATGATTAATGATTATGACCAAAGATATAGAACCTTAATAACATCCATCTGGACTTATTGATATTCGTTCATGCCTTAGCTTTCGTATTTCTACATCTCCAAGCATTTTTTTAAAAATCAACCAAATTACTATGGGAAACTGGTTCTGGAATTTAAGCAGTATCGGATTTTCTTTTCTTTTATAATGTTTTCAGTAGCCTTTTACCTGTAATTGTACGCACACAGAAAATACTAGTATCTTCAAATTACCACTGAGAATAATCGCGGGAAGAAAATGATTCAGACCTTGATAATGCACAAAACTAAAATATTGAATCTCATTGTAATGGAGCTAAATCTCACTTTTGTAAAATAAAGAAATTCATGACATGACATCTATCACTAAACTGAGTTTTCCACATCATTAACAGCTTACATCATAGTTGAAGCTCAAAATTGAGAATTTTTTTATTACGTGTAACATACAACTAGTACTAGTTGTATGAGGAGATTATTTTATTGATATTATATTATGATGCATGGGACCCATGCTTTATTTTCCTTCTTGGTCTTTGTTTCTCTTTCCTCTTTTTTCTCAATTTTTGTTTTCTCTAAATCTAATTTTAATCGATTTTAATTACTCCCTCAGTTTGTATAGTGAAAAATAATTTGTTTTTTCACTTATTTATTTTAACTGAAAATATTTATAAAAATTATTATTTTTATCATTAAATAATTACATAATATATTAATAATAAAATTTAAATTTAAAATTTAAAAATATAATTAATAAAACTAGTTTAGTAAAATGAATTTCTAATACAAATACAATTGAATATATTACACATTAAATATTTAGAAGTTATCGACATCAAACGCATGGTTATGGTTATTATTATTAGGTATTTGAGTATAGAATTCATATATATCTATCTTACTTTAAAAGCATGAACTCCTAACTTGAATGTTAAATTACTATAATATCCCTAACTTAGGTTGTGACTTTTTCGATAAGTTGTGACTTTTTTCGAAGGGTTGTGATTTTTTGATTAGTCATGTCTTTTCTAAAGAGTTGTGACTTTTCGAAAGAGTTGTGACTTTTTCAATAAGTTGTGACTTTTCCAAAGAGTTGTGACTTTTTCAATCAGTTGTGACTTTTCCAAAGGGTTGTGACCTCTCGAAAAGGTCATGACTTTTCATATAAGACACAAAAATTATTTTTTCATACTACCCTTTGTTGACTATAAATAGAGGGGCTTCCTCTCATTTTGCAACCACAATTTTTTTAATCTTCTATTTTTCTTCTTCTTGCATTTTAATATTTTTTTGTGTGATTTATTGTCGTTGAGTGAGTTCGAAGTTTATCGGATATGAGGTACCACTATCCTGATGAAGTAAGTTGTTCTATCCTAAGAGGGTATATTCCATAACCTCGAGTACTTGAGAAAAATAATTTTAATGATATAATAATTATTTTTTTGCTTAATGTATACCTTCGTATGTGATGTTCCAATATATGAAGTTAACATGATGTAATCTAAATTCATTTGTTTTTGTTATCAATTTCTCTTCTGATGTAGATGTATGCTTCTAAATATCTTTTTCAAAATTTAGAGAATAGTCACAGTTTATTTTTTATGCTCAAGACAAAAGAATTACTTTATTCATCAATGCTACTTATATGATTTAGACTCTCATGAAGTTTACTTCAAAATAGTAATTACTACATAACTATTGCCCTTTTGTTTTACTTATTAACTATTTCTTAATATTTCAGTATTTTAGACGAAGAAATATTATTATGGCTTGTAATAATGTCAGTTGAAGTTTGTATTATTTTAATTTTTATTATTTATTTAATAGTTAATTTTATGAGATAAATATTTTCATTAATGCAAATATATATTTATATTTTGGTAGGTATTTATATTTAAATTAAAGTATTATATATGTCACATGTTATCAAGTTAACAAGATTTTCTAACTTTAAAATATATTTACTATAACATATTTTTTTGAAATTGGTAATCACGTGCAACACACGTGTCAAAAAGCTAGTATATATATATATATATATAGAAAATAGAATTATTATTATTTTTTTGCAAAAACATATTCAAAATAATGTTCATGTAAATAACATTTCAAGAGTGAAAAGTAAGTTGAAAAAACACACTATACCAACATATTTCCAAATTTAAAATATACCTTAAAAAAGAAAATGTGGTGTTTCAAATTTTCATGGTCAAAAATCAATTTCAAATAAAGTGAAAATTATTTTATAAATAAATAAATAAATATTTATGTTTAAATGAGTCCTAAAGTAGAAGTTAAAAAAACAATGAAATATGAAGGCAATTTTTATTTAAGTACAATAAATGAAAAATGGGAGGAAAAGAAACAAAATAATTTTAGTAGTCAATTTTTATGAGATAAGTGACCATCCGAAGAATTAACTTGAATATTTTTATGCTCATAGCCTTTAATTATAGAATAATAAAAATTATAATTTGAAAAACATTTTCTGTTAAAACAAATAAGTAAAAAAATTATTATTATTTTCATCCAAACAAACTAAGATAGTAATTAAAGTGATTTCCGAATAGAACTTAAAAAAAAATCTAAAAAAACGAGGAAAGAGAGAGAGAGAGAGAGTAGGAAAGAGAAACAAAAGGCAAAGAAGGACAATAAAGCATGGTCCCGCAAATAAGAATATAATAGCAATAAAATAACCATACATAGTACATTTTTTTCAAAATTGGTGCTCACCCTGAAAATATATGCTTAGAGACCGTCCAAAAAGAGCTGGTTACCCTATCGACAAGAATTGTTAGAAAGAAGTACAATTTCCTTTTGATTTGCGAAGATGATAATACAACTACCATAAGAGGCTTCATTTTCATATCAGCTGACCCTTACTTCTCAAGAAATAAGATATGAACCAAACCACAGGCACCATAGCACTTCATCCTTGAAGCAAGTAACTTTCAATTATCCATCTAGGCTTCAGTCATCACTGCTGACAATAATAATGAATACGATGCAAGATTTTAGAGCAATAAAAGCCCCAAAAATTAATATCATGACAAAGTTGTACATGTTACATGAGACCAAGGAACATCTAACCATTCCAACCTTAAAGCCTCTAAATTGATGGTTACTGATGTACTCACACCAACAATCATATCAATTCCTCCTCTGCAATACCATATATTTTAACAGTTATTTTCAGCAAGTTTCCCCACACAAAATAAAACTCATGTCCATGTACAAAGGGATATAGATCAAAAAATAAATCACTACTACGAATAAGCTCCATTCTAATTGTGACTAAGATTGTGTTCATTATACACGCTATACTCGGAAGAAGCAGAGGGTTGTGAAGCATTGGAAATAACCACATAACTCATAAGCCAACAATTTCCTTCCAATTAAATCATTGAGCTGAGTAACAAACAAGTTAATAAGTGTTCAGACCAGAATATCAACATTTTATGCATGAATTATATTGCTTATCACCTAAACGGGAATGCACAAGATTTATATATGTGTAGGACAATTACTACATCATAGCTAATGCAAGATTTCATATATAATACTCTATAGCAGAACCACACTTCAGATTTTGAAAGAAAACAAACCGAGGAGTAATGCAATCTCCCTAAACAATTACCTTACGCTTCTTCTGTTGTTTGATTCAAGTGCCGCCATTCTCAAAGTTTTCTGATTGTTCAGAAACAGGTTCCCCTAAAGGCAAACTTTTTATCTCATCATAAAAATTATCTGTCAGCCCAAACAACCTAGCATAATAAAAGAAAAGAGATTAGCCTCCAGTTAATCCATTTTAAAAAAAGAAATCAGAGCTCCACCCAATCTTCCAGTACTTTCCAAACTATAGATTAAATTCATATCTGAAATGATCAAAAGACTGACCATAAATTGACTCTTTTTATAGTAAGTAAGATCAACCACACAGTTCCTACTGAATTTATCCATTTTTTGACTTCTTCAGATGTTTCATTTTCTTTTTCTCCAATTTTGTAAGTGGGGCACGATCAAACACCTCATCTTCTCTTTTTGCACGTTCATCCATTTTAGCCATGTAGTTTGTGAGTTCTCTACTTTCAGATCCAACAACTTCTCTTACATGTATATTTCACCGTGATCAATAGTCAATACAGGATGGCCCAGTGAAGTAAGTTAGTATAAATAGTCAGATAGAGAACTACCTTTCGGGTCTTCCTTCAAGATCAGTCAACAAATCTATCATATACGGGCTTTGTTTAGCATTTCGGAATCTCTTTTTTTCCCTCCTCAATTCATTTCTCTCATGCTTTGACATATTCTCCTTGCCTATAGAAGCAAGTGCAAATTTGGGGGGTCGATATACATTAGCACCATCATGTAGGTCAAGACAAAAAACATTCAACTATCTCTTTACTTCAAGAAATCATATGGGAGACTGAGTGAGTTAAATCATAACTTCAACTTTTAAAATTGCTAAAGATCGAGCCAACACTTTTTGAACAGGAGGAGAAAGGAACTAAAGTAGTCATTTCATTGTCATGTACCAAACACCAACCTCTGCAGTGTTACTTGTTTTACGAACAAGCATATCATGTTTTGGACAATACTTCAATAGGTCCTCCTTCTGAGTATCTGTTCCCTTCTCATTTATAACTGACTTCTCAGAAGTTGTGTCGCTATCTCTTGTGAGCTTCTAAATTTGATACTGTAGTTTCTTGTCAATGGGGCGAATCTGCACAGAGCATGACAGTAAGGATACTACAATTAAGGGCAGAAAATCACCCAAGAGGAGCTGGAGAGTCAACTTTAACACACCTTCTCCAAAAATAATTTCATCTCCACCAGACTCTGAACTACTGGATGCCCTTCAATTGAGAGTCATTTTGCCTTGCGGAGCAAATAATAGACAAGTGATTGACAATAATTCAGAAGTAGTAGATGCTTCGTTTCAAGGTAACTTATTCCATCTGCTGTTGAAAAGTGATCCGCTTTCACTTGCAGACAAATTGCATGGGAATTTGGAAGAAGAAACAGGCATGTCAAGTTGATAAAGTGGTATTTTCATTCTTTCCTACACAGATGACACGTAAAAAATCCAAGGCACATTCAACTGAAATGGATCTAGCAGTTCACTATTTTCTGTGACCGAGTTACAGGAGTGCTCGGCTAAAGGCATTAATTTTATGAATTACTAACATGGAGGTGGGGGGGTCACACATACATTGATATATATCCTTTAAAGACAAGCATTTATTTCAATATAGCATAGACTTGGACTTTCTCATACTGGCCGTTTGGGATGATTAGATATCAACGAAAAGTAACATGAACCCAACATGGATACTAAGTGAGAAGATCATGTATTATTGATCCTAACATCTGTCACGTGGAAAACCAAAATAGTTGGAGGATCTAACATATTAGTTCAAAGATAATTGCTTAAATGGGAGAATATTATATTACAGGCACCCAAAAGACTATTGTTTTAAAAAATGTTTTACAAAATGAAACCATTTACTAAATATTTCTTCAATGTTCGATTGTACATAAGGTAAAATGTAACCTCATAATTTCTCAAAGAAAGAACTTGAACCTCATAGAGGTGATGGGTAGAGGCATGGGAATGACAACCCGGGGTGATTATGGGTAGCAAATATATATATTAAAGTTTATCTTCTTTATTTTGTTAGTAGGAAAACATGTTAAGATATTGATAGAAGAAAGTGACTGATCAATCAATTAACTATGCCTTAATCCTAAGCTAGTTATAGTCGGTTAAATGAATCATCTGCATCCATTCCATGCTTTAAGTCCATTTAAATCAAATAATAAATAACTTAAACTAACTAAAAGATCTCTAATTTCACACTTATCCAAATGATATACATGTCTTTTTAGCAAGAATACAAAGAATCTAGCTAAACACTAAACCAAATGAAAGTGTATCAGTTGATTTTGAAGATAGTAGTAAGAAGGTGTTTCAAATACAACGGGAATCATACTTTGCAGATAAAAGCTGATAGTCTACGACAAATTATCTTTTGGTGCAATTTAGAGCTAGTAAATGATGTTGAGACATTGGAAGACTTTATTAGTTCCCTGCACTTTTTGGATTACAACACCAATTTATTGCTGGTTTCATCAATAAAACTTACCTTTTGCTAAAAGAATGTACCAGTATTTATTGGAAGACTTTATTAGTTCCCTGCACTTTTTGGATTATAGCACCAATTTACTGCTGGTTTCATCAATAAAACTTACCTTTTGCTAAAAGAATGTACCAGTATTTATTGGTAATAACTAATTAAACATGACTATTTGGTATCCAATATAGATTTTTTTTTTGTATGGGGCGGCTAATAATGGTGTCCGGCCAACTTTTCGGCACCTCCAGTGCTGCACCAAGTATTTTTCACCAGCACAGGCATTGGGTAACCAATAATTGATGGGAAATGTTTCACCACATCTCAAAAACACAGCGTGTATCCTTACAATATCTTTCTAACTATATAAATTGTTATTCTTCTAATTAACCGAGTATCAATATTTAATAATCAACTATATCCATGAACAATCATAGAATTAAAAAATAGAAAAATTGACCTTTTCAGTTAAAGCTTGTACTTTTAAGCTCATTGTATCCAATCCTGCTTTCATCTCCTTCAATACCGTAACTAGTTGCGGAGCTTGCCTGCATATTCATTCACATCCAAAAATATCAATATTATTATGTATGTTCCGTGATTTTCCGAACCTTAAAAGACCAAAACAACAAAGAACTTGCCTGCTTATTCTTTGACTCATTTCGAGTGATGCCATATTTTACTACTGATATCGCTGCGAGTGAAGAAGATACTTCGTTGTTGTCAATGGAGGCTTCCTCCCTATCTGCTTTGAGGCAGAAGCTGTAGGAGGTTTGATTTAGTGCCCGTTTAGATTAACTTATTTTAGGTGCTTTTAAGCCAAAATAACTTTTAAGCAGTTTTGAAGTGTTTGAGTAAAGTTAAAAAGTGCTTATAAACACTTATTTTAAAGCCAAAATAACAAAAATAAGCCAAAAGCCATAATTTATAAATCCTAACTTATGGCTTTCGGCATATAAGTCATAAACCAAAAGTCAAAAGCCAAAAGCTAATCCAAACAGGCCCTTATTTATTTTCCAAGAAAATAGAAGGATAGAAAAGTGGGGAGCGGGTTATGATTTGGGTTTTATATGGGCTTGTATGCAAAGGTTCATCTTTGAACCTTGAGAGCAAGGGAGAGCTATCATGTGGTCAACGGTTTATTCGAATTTTTTTGACAAAAAATTATATAGTATTTATATATATGATTAAAATAATTTATATATATAGAAAGAGATAGACATATAGAGCAGATGTCGAATTCTTTGACTAATTTATGTGTCTATTTCTTCAAATTTTAAGCTCCTTGATAAAAATCATAACTTTGTCACTTGAAAGAATACCTAATATTTAGCATTTCTTAATTCTAATTAGTGACATAATTTGTATTAAACTAGTGTTGGGTACTTATGTTTAACAAACACATTATTCCGAAATTAAAGCTTAATATCAACACCAGATGTACACAAATCGATCTTGCAAGAAAATAAATTTTGTCATCAATAGGATCAACTAGTGTTGGTACTTATGCCTAACAAACACATTATTCCTAAATTAAAGCTTAGTATCAACACTAGATGGACACAAATCGATCTTGCAAGAAAATCAATTTTGTCATCAATAGGATCAACTAG
>JAJOOO010008807.1:0-52192 GCA_029582685.1 Solanum piurae
AAGAAAAACTTACACTTTATAAAGTGTAAGAAATAGTTCCATTTTATAAAGTGTAGGAAATAGTTCCGTTATATATTAAAATATACACGTTATGAGACTAACGGAAAACGTTTAGAATATCAGATAAAGTGGAATTTTTTCTTCCACTAAGCCTATTTTAGTTACTTCCTAAAGTAGTGGCTTATTTTGGTCACTTTTATGTTTTTGTGGCTTATTTAGGTTCCCTACTCTACATTTAAACCAACAAAAATAGTTGTTTTTTAGTACTTACTATATAGGTGGAAATTTTATGTTTCTCTTATTGGGATATGATTTCCTCTTACGTGTATGTGACTTGGATTAGTACACGTTGCTATCATTCTTATCATGTTTTTTTTGGTTCACTTGTATTTCTCTTACTAAAATCAATTTAATTTATTTTTTTATTATATAAAAATGTGAAGCCCTGACGATTAAGGGCAGTTTTGTCAATTTAATAAAATTCCAAACTTAATTTAAGTGTATATTGTGTATTGAGAATATTGAACAATCCAAAAAAATCAAATCAAAAGTTATCTAATTCCCAATGTATCCATCATGAAGTTGTGGATTCCAAATGTCACACGTGTACCAACACATTGGGAGGAGTAAAAAAAATTAATGCAAAGTTAAGACATGGACCCCATTTTTTGATTCACTTCCAAAGTCTATACATTCAAGACCACACATTTTATTTTTTTAAAATAATAATTAATTTCTCATTTGATTTTGTATATACGTTTTAGTGCTATTAATTTGACTTCATATTTATTTTTGAATGTACTTATCACTAATAATGAGATTTTTTTCATATTCAAAATTTAAATTCGAGGCCTTTTAATCATTTTCTTTCTTATGTGGTTCAGTCATGAAAATATAATTTTTATTTTATTAAAAAAATGTATGGTTAAAGTCGTGTTTGGTCAAATTTTATATAAAAAATATAAATATATTTTTTTAAAAGGCATAACACATATGTCATTTAACTTGGTTTCATTTGACATCAATGTCTTCCACTTTTGGATGTGCATAGTAGACCCATAAATTTGTATAAAATTGAACAAGTAGACATATGTGTCCTACTTGACGTCCTACACGGCGATACAATTCATGTCATATGCGATATTCTATGTGGCGTCCTACGTGAATTATGTCTCGTAGGATACGTGTGTTTACTTGTTCAACTTTATATAAGTTTAAATGCTAACATGTGCACACTCAAAGTTAAATGTCATAGATGTTAAGTGAGGTCAAGTTAAAAGATATATTTATATATTATATCTTTTTAAATATGGTTTACATTCCTCATTTTCTAAAAATTACTTGACTAATTTACCTAAGACATATAATCAAATTGCACTAAAAGAGTAATATATCAAAATAAATAATTGTATAATGTCATAGATTATATCTCATATAAGAACTACTACATACTATTACAAAATAATCCAATTTATTTTTAAAAAAATTTAAGTTGAATTCGTGTTAAGATATTGATTTTGCAAATAATATTTAATTATTTGAATATGTTTTTCTAAAAATAAAATATGAAATATAATTAAAATGGAGCCATTTTTATAAAAGTTAATAATTTAGGATAAAATTTGAAAAAAAAATATAGTTAAAGTATCAAAAAAGTTTTGAATGTTTTTCAAATTTCAAATACAACTTTAAGTTATATTTGTAATTTTTATAATCCAACGTTGATTTTCAAATAAATAAAGTGAAATAAAAAGATTATCTATTTCTTTGTGTTCATTTATTTTTCATATTTATAAAAAAAAAATCAAATATAATATTTATTATCTTAAGAAATAAGATATAATTTAATTTTCTTTTTCATGGTTATACTACTTTAAATGTGAAATGTGATAATGTGGTTAAGAAAAAGTAGAACACAAATGAGTAAATAAGATTAATTCACTCAAATTGTTTGTTGAATTATTGTCATTAGATGAGTAAAAAAATCATTAAATTTAAATTAACTTTTTAATTCGAATGTGTATGTTTGGCATTCTGTTAAAATAACCATTGGATCATATGATATTGCAGTGTGAATTAAGACAATTTAAATAAGTTACTATATTATTTGATAAAAATAATAATGTTTTATTATAAAGTGTGATTTTTATTAGAAAAAATATTGATGACAATTTTTCTTTTCAAAAACTAATTAAATACTTATAATACATTGAAACCGCTAATATATTTAAGATTATAAATTGTAATCTTAGGCCCATTAACGGGCCTTTTCATATCTAGTGTTAATAGAAGAGTCCGACCATAATGATAGAATTGATTATCTTCGGCATAAAAAATCTAGATTATCTAGTAGAAAAGGTTGAAAAATATTTTTTTCAGATTTTTCTTTTATTAAGTATTCGATATCTACATTAGAGCTCAACTATTTCAGATTTATGCTGCATAGAGCCTCATTCAGGAGGGAGTGCTTTCTTAATTTTTTTTATTTCATATCACAGCTCGAACCTAAATTTTTTGATTAAAAAAAGAAGTAATTGTATCTACTCCATCACATCATTTGATGATAACTTTAAGTTAGAAATAAGGCTAAAAGATAACTTTTGGTTATAAGTATTTTTGAAATTTTAGCTAAATATAAATTATTTATTTTGAAATAAGGAAATTTGGAAGTAATAAATTTAGGCATGATACACAAAAAGAATTTTTTTTTAAAATTTATTTCAGCTAACAAGTAAATACTTCAATTTTGAGTATGCATGTGTTTCAGTTAAATACTAACAACTTATAAAATACTCCTTCTATTCATTTTATTTGTCCACTATCTCAAAAAATATTTTTTCTTTTTATTGTCACTAGAGAAGATAATTTTTTTTTTTTTATATCTTATCTTTAACATTAATTATTTATTGATCCAATTATTATCAAGATCCTTTTTATTGTCACTAGAGAAGATAATTATTATTTTTCTATCTCTTATCTTTAACATTAATTATTTATTGATCGAATTATTTTTCAAGATCCATTACTACCAAATATTAATTAATAGAGAAATATGACAAAATAGTTATATCAATTCTTATTTTCTCAATAAATATATCAAATAAAAATAACTAAAAAAATAATATTTACTTAATAATTTTCAAAATTTATGTATCACGTCAACTTCTCAACGGAGTGGGAATTAGTTGAAGTGTTTCAAGATCTTGAAACTCAAAAAATAGTTTTCTTCCTTTTTAGAGATCTAAATAAAAAAAGTCCCCTTTCCTCACGGGTTTTCTGTTGTTTTTTTTCTTTCATATTTTGTTTTGATTTGACCACTTCTTGTGCCTATTTTGTTCTACTTCCTCTCCATACATTTTGCCTATTTACTCTTAAATAATGACCAAAAAATAGGTATTATACTAATTATGAAACTCCAAAATTCTCTTTTTCTTCAATCCTGTTCTCCTTCAACCCTTTCTTTTCCCTATTCATCTCCAAAATCAAACAAATGGGGTCATAAAAATCCAAACTTTATTTGTAAAGTTGTTCTTTTTAGCCCAAAGAAACTTAGGTCACAATATTTTGAGAAAAATGACTCTAAAGGTCATAGTAGCATACAACCATGTTGCTGTAGTTCAAGATTTGGTGAAGAACAATTTGATGGTGAAGGGATTGAAAGAGGGGAAAATGAAGGGTCTTGTGCAATTTTTGGGAGTAAAGATTCAATTTTTCCATCAAAATTTGAGTCTCTTGAGCCAAGTTTGCTTGGTATTGAGCCAGAACCACCATATTGGCCAGAAAGGGAGGTAATTTCATGGGCACATATTGAACAAAAAGCTAAAAGTTTTGGACTTCCATTGTCACTTAGAATGATGCAAAAGAAATATCAATGGGAGTCTGGTAGATTTAAAGACTTAAAGGTAACAAATTCTTGCACATCAAAGGCTTTTAACTCTATGGTGTTTATTATTGTGGAGTTGCAAACTTATGCATTGCATATGAGGGAATCAATCTGTAATGAAGATTTAGAAATGATTATTGATAAAGCGCAAGGGGATATGTATGCATCATTTGTATGTCTTTTTCGACAAGTATTTTCGCAAACACCAATGTTAATGATGTATGTAATGATACTCTTGGCTAATTTTAGTGTTCACTCTGCTTCGGGAGAGAATTGTGATCAACCATATCTAAAAGTTCATTATCCTGATATTGTTCCTCAAGATGAGTCAAAAGTAGTGTGGAGTGATGAAGAGAAAGAATTGTGGGATTCAATACAAGATGAAACTTTGAATATGAGGGGTCTAAAGGGTATAGGCATTGATCATGAAGTCATGTCGAAGTTTGTTTCACCATTGTCAGTGGAGATTGAACCAGATAATAGTGTTGACTATTATAAGGCTGATCTTGTTTATCAGATGAATCTGACTCATGAGCCTAACAACACTCTTTTGCTATGCAATTATGCACACTTTCTGAAAGTTTTCGTTCGAGATAATAATAGGTAATTTCTTCAACTTCCCTTGTCTTACATAATATATGATATGATCTTAGATGAGAGGTTGTGGAGGAAACGGATTTGGTTAGTAGGTAGTAGTGTATTGTCTCAATATTTGTCCATACTAGTAGTCGTAGTATTGCTCCTACAGTTTTTTGTCCTATGATTTCTGTCACTGTTTGTTGTTTTTTGTACTTCCATTATTGAATTATTTTGCTGTAGCTACTGTTCAGAATGCCGTGGACTGGTTTTCCTTGAGCCAGGGGTCTATCATAAACAACATCTCTACTTCCGAGGTAGGAGTAAGGTCTACGTAAACTCTACTCTCCTCACACCCCACTAGTTTGAGATCACACTAGGTATGTTGTTGATGTCGTCACATAGAAAAGCCATACAACTAAACTTAAGGCTAGTACGTCGAGCAACATAGAATTCTGTTGTGCCAGTGCACAAAGCAAGCACACAACAACTGTGTATACCTTTGGTCGGTCTATCATTGCTCAGGCTGCGTTAACTCCTTTAGTTCCACTTTTTTCTCTAAATTTCAACTCTCAAGTTTCAAGAAGAGTAAACAAAAAACCGGGTTATTGAGTCTGCCTGTTCTTGCCAGCCTAGCTACATTATTGTTGTTTTGACAGTGCTACTCATATTTCAATTATTTGAATCCCATTCCTTAGATTATCGTTTGCTGATGCCAAGATTTTGAAGGAAATATTTTGAAAAGATCACTTGAGCAACTTTTGGAAAATTCTTCGCGATCTTGGGAACAACACGATTTAGTGTTGAGATAAGTAGCATCTCAGATTCATAGCTCGGAAATGGTATTATTAGACATCGGGCGGAGTTAGGAGGCTCAAGGGGCTTCATCTGGACCCCTTTCGCTATAAAATTATACTTTATATAAAAAGTCAAAATTATTTTTATGTTTATATAATAAATGTTGAATCCCTTCGCTTCTTCTTGTTTAACAACTATAACTACCGAGTGTAATCACACACGTGGAGTCAATAGAGGATAGAGTGTACACAAATCTTACCGCTAACTTGGGAGGTAGAGAGACTGTTTCCGATAGACCCTTGGCTTAGGAACCTTAGCTTCTTCTTTTATTTACTCTTTTATATTTTGGATCCCCTTGGTGAAAATCTTCGTTCTATCAGTTTTAGACATGACCTGAGATGTGCTTTTGGAGAATAGAACAGGGAAGACATGTCCCTTTTTTTCTGTTTGTAGTTACATAGAGTTCATATAGTCAACCCGAATTAGTTTGGGATAGAAGAGTAGTTTGTTTTCTATAATTTCAGACGACGAGTCATTTGTTGTAACAGGGCGGAGGAGTGCTTCAAACGGGCAGTCCAAGTGGAACCACCGGATGCAGAGGCCCTATGTCAGTATGCGATCTTCTTGTGGAAGGTTAAGAACGACTTATGGGGAGCCGAAGAAAGATACCAACAGGCAGTGGCAGCTGAGCCTAGGAACTCTTATTATAGATCTACATATGCTAATTTCTTGTGGAACACAGGCGGCGAGGAAACTTGTTTTCTTCCAAGTAGTACTTCTTCTATCAATAACAAGAAGGGTGAAGAAGTTTAGTCATAGAGGAAAAAAGATTGTTCAAGAAATGCATCAACTAAGGAGAAAATGGTGAGATTCCTATATGCTTCTATGATGATTCTGGAGAAGTTCCTCAAGACGTCGACTTAGTTAAACTTGTCTTGTAAATCACACATTTGAATAAATGCTAACGTGAATGATCGGTCTATTGTGTTTTTTCTGTAGGGAAATGGCTATATATTATTTGTTCTTGATTTTCTGTGTCTAGATTGAGTATAATGATTTGCATGGGAGCTGTTCACCACCACCAACATCTACGATTCAATACCAAACAAGTTGAGGTTGGCTATATGAATCTGTACTGTCTCATTTAATCTACAAAACACAATTCAGGGAAGCAGTAGAAAGCAAAAGTTCAAGTCAGATGGAAAGATCACAGTTTTTGTATCAATTTTGTGGTCTATAATAAGTGAAGTGAGTTCTCAAATTTTTGTAGAGTAGGGTACTTTTCATCTTTTGACAGACTTATTATTACTCCCTCCGTTTAAAAAAGAATGACTTCCTTTCTTTTTTAGTCTATTTAAAAAACAACAACCTCTTTTCTTTTTTGGTAACATTTTAATTTCAGCTTTTCACGTGGCATGTTTAAAGCCACAAGATTGAAGGACAATTTAGTACATTTGACATAACTTTAATCTAGGACCACAAGATTCAAAAAACTTCTTTATTTTCTAAAACTTCATGTCAAGTCAAACCAGGCCACTCTTTGTGAAACGGAGGGAGTAGTATATTTGTGTATTTTTGAGTGAGTTTGGTACAAAAACATAATCAATTGGGAATTTTGTATGATTAATCATTGTGTGTTACTCCCTTCATTGTATAATAGCGTACCTTTTTTTACCTGCCTTTTAAGAAATAGTAATTTTTTTTTTCTAATTTACTCTTTTTAATACATTCTATTTATATATCTTATCTGTCAATATCAAGATTAGCAATAGAGGAACTTTACAATATTTATATTTTTAAAAAGAATCAATTTAAGGTGCAAAATGAAAAAAAAAACAATTAATATTTTTAATTGACAAATAATTTAGGACAAATATCTTTGTTAATGTAGACGAGTAATATGGGACAGAGGGAGTACATTTATCTCATTACTCCTCATTATTATATATGTTAAAATTACTAAAATGTTCTAAAGGCTATTTACAAAATATATAAATTCGAAAAAGAATTTTACCTAATAAAGGACGAATGACAAAATAGAATACATGATAATTAAACCTTAGAATTTTGGAAGTTTCATAAGACGACAACAATAACATATCTAGTGTAGGATGTACATGGACTTTACTCTTACTTTTATGAGGATAGAAAAAATGTTTTCAATAGATCCTCGGCTTTAAAATATTGCATATTACATTGGGATAAAACCATAACAAAAGAGTTTATTGACCTATTATATAAGGTGTCGTTTGCTAGGAGACGAGACATACAAAGTTATTTCATGAATTGAGATTAATCATTTAACTATATATATGCGATTACAGATTTACGGTACAAATGATAAAAGATAAATAATTTCATAACTAACTAAGATCCATTCTATTCCAAAATTATTACTATTCATTATCCTTGGTACCAAACAACCCTTTTAAAGGTCAAATTTATCCCTCCTTACATTTGATTTTTGGGTCAAAAATATCCATTGCTATTACATTTAGGCATAATACATATATTGGACCCTAAACTTGACTTCAAATTTCAACTTTGACCTCCAACTTTCATAGTGCACAAACAAGCACTTTAACTATCCAACATTTTAATAAATAAACACGCGTATCATACCTGGCAAAACGCGTGATGTGCACGTATTTTGCGCGAGTTAGGAGTAATTTTCGAGGGCCACAACGATAAAAAAATGCTGAAATGACAAATCTACCCTTAATCAATCCCTTTTATATATATCTTTATATTTCCAAATCAAAATCTCATTTCTCTTTCCTCCTCTTTCAAATCAATTTTTCTCTCTTTTAAAACGATTTGTGCTCATATTTAGTGTAAATGACTTCTAATTTTTTTTGTCATTGTGGAAAAAGAGCTATAACCCTTGTATATTAATTAAAAATAATTTTAATTTTTTTTTTAGTTCTAAAATGGACGTGTAAAGTATTTAATTAGTTGGCAGCCATTGAGTGGCTCACTAATACACGTGAGAGCGTTTGCATTTCACGCTCTTTGCCTCCAAAAATTGCGTGTTTATTTATTAAAAGTTTGGATAGTTAAAGTGTATGTTTGTGCACTATGAAAGTTGGAGGTCAAAGTTAAAATTTGAAGCCAAGTTTAGAGTCCAATATATGTATTATGCCTTACATTTACCTCCAAAATACCCTCCAACTATCTAAATAAATAAAAAATACCTCAAGTCAATTTTACCTTAATTCAGGGGTATTTTTGAATTAAAAAAAAGACAAAAAAGGGCCTCTTTAGACATTATCTAGAAACACAATAAAGAGCTATAGAACCACCACAAATAAAAACTCAAAACTCAATTCTATCACTTGAGCTGCTGCAATGGCGTCGTTGTTAGTTGGTTCAGTTCCTATGGCTACTGTTCAATCCATGGCTTCTCTCTCTCCTAATTTATCCTTCTCTCGTTCTCACTCCGTCGCCGGCAACGTTTCAATAGCGGCGGCGTTTCCTTCAGCATCAATTTCGTCTTTGTCTCTCACCGATTCAAATCTCCCATTGAGTATGAATCACATACCTTCGATTGCAGTTTCAGTTCCGAGAAATTGAAATAATTTTATTTATTTTGATTTCAGTTTACTGCGGTAGAGGTGATAAGAAGACGGCGAAAGGCAAGCGGTTCAATCACTCCTTTGGCAATGTGAGTTCTGCTTACTGCTTAGCATATTTTGGTTTTATTGCAGGATAACACCTCGTTAATATGACTTAGTTTCAGATTACACCCCTATATTTTACAATTAAGAGAAAGAATCCTATATTTATATTCTGGTTTGATAGTAGAATAAGAATAATAATTCCGAGATAAATTACATATTTGAGTTAAGGTATTAGCTTGAAATGATGAGTTTACTATCCTATATATAGAAGATGGATAAAATAATTTCATGAGATATCTTAATTAATGGAATATTCTTGCTTATCCATCCCACGTACCAAACGATACTTAATTATTAAATACTGATAGGGTATTCGAAAATGAGTCAATTCTAGAGATATATTTAAATATTCATGTCTAAATATTTTTTGAAACTGATAAATAAAATTAGTTAATATGCTGTACTAACTATCACGGTGGAAATATGAAATAATTTTATTTTTTCTACATTTGATTGAACGTATTTTAGTTCCATATAAAATAATTCATTGATTCAAATAAGATTTCTGGTGTATAAGGTTTTGCATAATTGATGCAGGTATTTAATGCCTACAACCAAATATTCATAAATTTCAGACGAATTAACCCCTTATAATTTTGAAGATATATGTTTGAAACAATGAGATAAATTGCCTAGTGTTATTTTTGTCTCTATTGAAATTTGAATCTGAGACTTCATAGATTCTCAACCCACTTCATTAACCACTAACGTTGAGGGTAGGTTCAAAATAGTCTTTTTTTTTATGTTCGTTAGATTTGCCAGAAATAGCGGAAAACAAACATTGACTGTATGAATTGGTTTAGGCAAGGCCAAGGAACAAGAAGAAGGGAAGAGGACCACCTAGGGTTGCAGCACCACCAGCAGCACCAAAGAGAGATCCATTTGATGATGGCCAAGTCGTTAAAATTGAAATTCATGACCCCTAGTTTTCTTGGAGGAGCAACCTTCATCATCATCTTATTTTATGTAGCTCTAATCTTCTACTACTTGTTTATTTCATCGAGTTATCGAAATTTAAATGCCCATTAAGTTAATCGTTGGACTGAGATTTCTAGTTTGCTTCAAGGGTCTTCGTTGAAATGTTCTTGTGTCCAGTTAAACTATGCATGTGGTTCTAGCAACCTTCAGTATACAAGTGGTAATGATTGAGTGTGTTAGTAATACTGGGATTAGTTATGTTGGAGCTATTTCTTATCCACTATTTGGTTTGATATATCAAGGGCACTTTGGCCTTTACAAAACAAAGGATTAAATAATACCATGGCTAATACATGTTTTTTAGATTCTCTAATACATCCTACCAAATGACCCTTAGGTGTTCTTATTTCGACTTTCGTGGATAGAATTACTCTATATCTGTGTTGGTGGGAGGTAACCTATACCTCGAAGAATTAGTCTGAGATGTGAGCGAGCAAATCCGGTCACAAAAGAGCTTTCGTTTGGGTCAACAAGTTTGTATGCGTATTCAAATATGTTATACACAACACCACTACAGTCATAAACAACTTTACAGCAGGACACAAGTTGGATAAACAAAATTTGCATAGATATTGGTTGAAGAAAATGCTGGTTTTGATGTACAGGTTAAGCTAAAGGACAAATTAGAAACAAACTCTTTTTTTAATGACTGAGAAATCCTTCCGAGTCCAACCATTAAGACCAATTGCAACCTTCAAAACTCGGGAATAATGGGTCCACCCCTCTACCTTCCCCACTTAAATACCAGGCTTAGTCGGCATGTCATAGGGCTTGAACTTCTGATCTAAGTCACAAGTCCCTCAACCTTTGCCAATTGAACCAAACTCCGGGGTTAACTACAAACCAACTTCAAAGACTCCTAATGAAACTAAATCAAGATGCTGAAATTGACAAAAGAAAGCAGGTGGAAGAGAAATTTTATTTTTCTGATCAGTTTCAGTTACAAGGCAACATCTAAAACTACTAAATAGGCTGAAATACTTAACTTGGCAAGTATGTAGATGTGAGCCTGAGAAATCTAGCCAAAAACCAAATCTCTAGGTATTAAAAGGCTCTCATCAGTGTAGCATATTTCATTCCAAAAAGAACCAGTTCTTTAATTCCGCGAGAGAAAGTAAATAGATATCTCTATGGCCATATCATGCAATATCTTGTAGTATCATGAGACACTATTGTTAACGAAACTCAGGATTTTTCTTCTTGTCGTATCAGAGTTTTTAATGATGTAACTAGAGGGAGAGCTATCTAAAATCATCTCAGCGACATAATGCAACTCTGAATGTTATGTAAAAGAAAGCCTTTCTTTTTGGTATTCCGAAAGACGTAACCAGCCAACCTACCCAAGTGCACAACCAAAACATTAAGGACGAGAAGAAAGAAGAAGCAATCTGGCTGTAACAAAAAGGACCACCAAAAGGAAAATGCTTATGGCACATGAAAATGAGAGTTAACCCTCACCTACAAACGAATGTGGATCCAAATTCACATGACCAATCTAAACGAGCTACTATAAAAGGACCCAAATGAATATATCACCACAGAGCTGAATTAGAAAGTGCTAACCTTGGAAGTTAGGGTGTCTTGAACTCAACCAAGACCACCATAATTTGGTAGTTTACATATTTAGAAAGATACGTTTATACAAGTTGAAATCCATTTGATCTTGTGCGAACTGGGAATAAAATGTGCATTAATACAAGTCAGAATCCACAAAAGAGAAACGAAAGATTAACCAATGAGGGAGCACACTCAGGGCTTTGGTCTAATGGTAAATGCAGAGCGTGATGTGTGTTAGACACACACCACAGGTTCGAATCCTGCTCCAGACAAGCATGGTACCTCTAGAAATCTAGAAGGATGGGTCCATTCTCCACCAAACTTTGAACTGTCCCCCATTGACCCTTGAGGATTTCTCAGTTACCATAAAAATAAAAAACTAATGAGGGAGCCTGTCTCAAAATGCTTGTACAAGATGTAATTTTGCAGGAGACCTTAAGAGACGAATATTGGGACATGTTGAGTAAAAAAGAGCAACATCGCGGAGTAGCTCGCGAATGCAAGAACTAATATAGCTACAAACTAAAATATAAAAGTCCACGGGACAGTATCAAGCCCTGGATTTCCTATTCTATGACATTATGTAATGGTGGGAAACGATACAATCTATCCAAACATTGTATTCATCGAGACAATACAATACAACACAATCCGATACATTATGAATCGATATATAACAACCATCCAAACAAACTGTTATATACCTCTAAAGTGCCATCAGAATTAGGTAACAAAGCAAGATAAAATCCTTAACAGGTCAAAAAAGCAAAGGAGAAACTTCAACTCACAAATAACAGCAAATTTACAACATTCATTAATTCAAAAAGAGTACTTACAGCTTCAAATACCAGAAATTATATACTCAATTCACACTACGAACATAGAGAAAATAATTAATTTCCCAAAAAAACAAAGATACACGTACCATAATTTTATTTCCGGCTATCATTATCATAGTCGAGAATTTCATCACGAGTAACAGATCTAGAGTGCTGCACTATAGACCGTCCGATCGAATTGATCCAATTCTCCTTCTCCTCCTCGGAATCAGCGATAAAATACATAGTATCGGACCTAGTTGAAAGCTCAAACGCGAATTGTTTATTCAGAACATCTTCAGCTCCTTTCACTGTAAGGCAATTAGCCACCGGAACAACGCCACGCGGTTTCGATCCTCTATTGATATTCGCTTCCTTGAACCAAAACAGTTTCCCCTGTTTCAACACGAACCACCGGCGACGCCAGGTTTTTATGTACTCGCCTTGTTTTGTGAGCCAGCCGGTTCGTTCAGGGTTAACCCAGAATTCTACTCCGTCGTAGTCGTCGGTTGATGGAGTTGTGTTGTCGCCCATCACTGCTCGCCATAGACTGGCCATGGGTGATGTGATCGAAGGAGAGAGAGAAAAGAAAGAGGAGAGAAAAATGTGAACACTAGACAGGTATTTTTTTTTTCTTTTTTCCCCTAATTTTAAAAGTTCTTTTTCCTTTAGAACATGTGGAGTAATTACTCCTTCCGCTGCTTCGAGCCCGTTAATAGAAACCACTTCCTTTTGAATGAGATCCTACGTGACATGAGTTTGAATAATCGAACTTCAATACAAGGGTTTGAACCTGTTAATAAAAATCACTTTCTTTTAAATGAGATTTTACATGACACGAATTTGAAATAATTAACTCCAATACAAGGGTACCGGACAGAAGGCGAAAATCTTGATTCTTGATATATTTTCCATTTTAATCCATTACAAAATACTTCGTACCTTAATTTATATAACTCGTTTTTTTTCTTAATTAAAACCAAAAAAAATATATTTCTATACTTAATAACAAATTAACTTTAAAATATTTATTTTACCGTTGATGATGAATAATTTATAACTCTTCAAATATCCGTTACCTATTTTAGATAACAAATTTCAAAAAAAAGAATTCAGTCTTAAACTCTATGTTAAATCAAACTACAACATAAAAATTTGGACGGAATGAATATTGAATATGGGGTTTCGAGTCCATAGAGTGGAAAATATTTTGTTGGAAGTTCCGCCTCCAAAAATGATCATATGATGTGTTATACCAAAGTTAATCGGGCTTCAATATGAATATCAAACATCAAATAAAAATATATATATATGGATTTAACTTTTATACTACTATTATGGAGTACTAGTTTATAAATACTGAACTTTCCAGCATATGATATTTTATTGTTCTTGTAGGTTTGAACTTAAACTGTCCTTGACCATAGATTTTGATAGTAATTTCAAAAATCTATCTGGCCATGAAATTTGAAAGTACTTTCAAAGACTTCCATTCACAAACTTACAAATTTTTCGAAGTAAAATGCATGTCCAGTACAACTTCAACTCAAATTTTCAAATTTCAACTTCAAAATCAATGGTGAAACGGGAGCTTATAGTCTGCAAGTAGGAACTAGAATAAGGCACATTACTGCTTGTAGCAACTGGGGAATCATCTACTCACTTCAGAACCAGCTTTTTTGTTTGCAAAAAATGGTTCTAAGCACACAACATAACTTATGAGAATAGGCTGGCTTAAATTTCATAGCTAACTGTGCATCAATCTTTACATAACGTGGGAGACCATATGCATTGGTTTTTCCCAGGAAACAATTATAATTCAAGCACCAAAACTCTCATTCCGGCACTGAATCAAAACTATAATTTTATAATCTTGCACCAGCGAAGGGCAATCATTACCTTCCATGCATATAGGCAGGAGATCGAACACCTTTAACACCGCTAATAGCATCATCAACTTCACTCCCATCAAGGCACACTGTATTGTTATTGACACTCACTTCAGAACTAGCATTGCTGCTCGTAGCAAGTGGGGAGTCAGATACACTCACTGTCCTGGTTCTGTTAGGTCCTGATCTTACACTGTACATGGAGGATGCTGGAATATTAGTCATTGATGGACGCAGATTTCCGGAGATGCTTCGCCTTATATCCTGTGAGAGAGGAATGTTCTCAATTAAGCAAAACCTTAGAGAAAAAAAAAACAAGGATGACGATGTGCGGAGCTTCATAGAGCTCCAGCAAGACCAAGAGAACATACTTTTATACTTGTAAAAAGGGAAAAACTATCCATGGTCACCACTATACATGTGTTCAAACTACAGAAAATTATCCCAAAAAGGAAGTTATCATTCTGAAGATCACCATGTTGCATTAACACAAGAATGTCAATTTCTAGAAATGCTGCATAGAGAACATTCATGACCATACTCTGAAAAGCCTATCCAAGCGAAATTTGTGTATTAATCTTTGCCTAAATAGCAGCATGAAATGAAATATACATACCATATGCCTCATAGCCATGTCCAAGGATTTCTTTGACAATGTCCTTCCAAAACCTGTACTGTCAGGTGATGAAGAGTGCGCATATAAATTATTACGGGGAGAATGTTTATTATCTTGCTTTGCAGGAGGAGCCAGCTTCCGCATATTTACTACCCTTTCAACCATCTTAGTTCCAACCATACCAGGGCTTACATTATCATTAGCTTTAGCATGTAATCGACTCATAGCTGGAATAGGAACAGAGCTCCCACTGCTACGCACAACACCATTAGGAGGGCGTCCTCTAGCTGGAGAGCAAGATTGTCGTCTAACCCTTCCATTTGTAACTGGCTCAATAGATGAAGATCTAGCACTTGGTGCTCCAGGTCTACCCCTTGTAGCTGAAGTTGGCCTGTCAGATAGTGATGTCCGTAGATTAGGTGGAGCATCATAGGAGAGCCCTGGGATATCTGAAGGCTTCCATGGTCTGGGTTTTACAGCTGGAGAACTAGGACGTGAGGCTACAGGATTTCTTGCCGTAGTGGTTGCTGGTGTAACTGAAGACGGAGATTTAATTGAAGGAGCAGTTGCATTAGCTGTACTGGACACTGAAGTAGGCCGACGAGTTGGAGTTGCTGCCCTTGATGTGGACTTTGATCCAGGAATGGATGCCCTGGTTGTGAGTGTTGAGGAGTTTCTGGTTGGTGTTGAGGACCTTGTACTAGACCTGGCTGTAGGTGTTGAAGATCTTGTAGGAACCGTGGACTTAGCAGAAGGCAAGGTGGAACGAGAAGTTGGTGTTGAAGACCTTGCTGGCCGAGACATGGTTGTGGTCGACGTTGTTTTAGAAGTTGCAGTGGATGTCATTGCTTTGGATGCTGCAGTAGATGTGCGTCTAGTTGCTGATGTCAAGGAGGATGTTGCACTTAATGTGGGTCGTCCAGTTGGAGTTGAAGGTCTTGATCCACCGGATGAAGATGGTCTTCGAAGACCTGAATTTGAAGTATTTAATCCAGCAGCGGAAGCAGGCTGTCTAGATGCTAAATTGCTTCTACCAGAGGGCTCAGGCTGGGGATTTGCTAACTGCATCCAGAATAACAAGTTGCATAGTAAATCAGTCCATGGTTCCCAACAAATTCAAGTTAAGACTGCCTAACTGGAAGCTCCAACATTTCATCTGAAATTCTTAATTTTTAACTGGGGCAGGTGATTAGGGGTGAACATTAAAACCGATAAAAAGGGTCCGAACCGAATTAAGTCAGTTCTTCAGTTTTGGTTCTTTGGGCTGTTTTCAGCTTTAATTTTTCAAAAGTTCGGTTTTTGGTTTTAAGATATCAGTATTTTAGTTGACCGAAATACCACCAGTGACAATGACCACTGCAGCTGCTGCTTAGTCGTGTTCAAGAGAAAAATACCGTGGCTGCTGTTCTTCGATAAGGAGATAAGAGTAATCAGTTAAATCATTTATTACCAGCAAGAATCCTCCTTGCCCCAGAATTTATCCTTTTAAGAAGCTATAGTCTATTTTCTTTCAGTTTCCAGATTATGACAAAAATAGGTTGTCTCTGGATTGTGTTGCAAATATATATAACAAAGAACTGTGCTAACTGTAGGAATCATTTTCTTATGTTCTCATTTGTCATGCATTTCACTAATAGCCAATATCGTCTAACTTTTGAAGCTCGACAAACAAAACTACGCAATATGAACATCAACAAGCACAACGACGATGTGTCAATTCTAAGCAGGGGTTGCTAGCATACTAGGCTTATACCGAAGAACCAAACTATGGATCAGTATTCGGTATATACTATTGAAAAACTGAAGATCGAAGAAGCACATACCCTACAGGCTACAGGTGGTAGGCAAAATTCTGTAACTGTTTACATTTTAGGAGAACATGTACTTTGTGATTAAGGGGTAAACAAGCCTTACTACCCAACAACAATTGCACTCCTAGAAATTTACGTCTGCATAAGGTGGTGAAAACTTTGAAAGATTGAGCAATGGTAATTCCACATGCTAATGAGAAACTTCAAAAAGGAAATGCACATGAGTATATCGTATTATTTGCTTTAAGAAATTCATTAAGATAACTGTGATATATCAACAGATGATTTCGTTGCTAATAGCATTTGACTAAACAACGGAGCCACCATGTGTGTTTTGAACTAAAATACCTGCAAGGTCCTTTCTACCTGATTATAGAACCTTTCCTTTTATTATGCTTCTTGCACGTCTCTACATCCCTTCTACTGGCTGGACATGTAGCGAAAATAACTTGAACTCATGAAAGATAACATTTCATGTATTAAGCATATTATCATATATAATACTCAACCTAATTACAGAAAACACATTATTTCAGCAATCATGGAGTAAGAAAAGTAAAAGTAGTATATTCTTACTCTAGATCTCAATGCAGTTGGACGAGCTTTAGCAGTTCCCAGCTGACTCATCATTGATTTTTCTGACTCCATCTCAAGTGAAGGAAAAAGAGGAGTACTGGGAGGTGTTAGAAGCCTGAAAGACAAAAAGATATGAGACCTAAACACACAGATAAAACACACAAGCAGATACTCTTTTGTTACTGAATGTTGTATAAGTGTGGCAAAAGATCATCCAATATCAGAGGTCTCGAGAAGCCTTTTCTCTTCTATTTTGAGCTTTTTAGCTTCTTCTTTTGTTTGATTGATTGATTGTGTGGGGGTTATAGCACCCACTACTTTACTTGTTTGCATCAACATTTTGATAAACGAAATTCATTAGTTGAACTTCAAAATATAAGTAAAAATGAGCTCTATATACTGAACATGTTCTCTTGCTACTCATGATGTCTAAATGAACATCAATTATAAAATTCCCTTCTGTCCTAAATAGTTTAGCACGATTACCTTTGAAGGACTGCAAGTAGAGGTAATACTAAACTGCAGAGCTGTGACGTATTATGACTGGAGGCTGTGATGTAAGTACTGCAATGTGGTGCTTAAGATAACAAGTTCGTTTAATTGTCGGTTAGCTTGTTAGGTAGGTGTTAATTTGCAGATGTTTGTTATTAGTACACTTGCAGTAAGAATTGTTAATCTAAAGCAGTTATATTTCTCTCCCACTCGCTGGTTTTTCCTTACTCTAGCTTAGCTCCGCTCAATGGACTCTCAGTGGTTGTCACCGATTTCTGGATTTTTCATTACCATTTTGGGAGTCATACTGCTTTTCCTATGACTATGATTCGTTAGATAAGTTCTAATTATTTTAACTGAGAAAACAGCCAAAAGCCCCCTAACCTATATCCGGATTTCCAACTATACTCTTCAACTTTACTTGAGTCCTATCACCCCCTGAACTATTTAAAACTGAAACTCCATCGTTCCCTGGGAGTGATAGGACTCAAGTGAAGTTGAAGTGTGTAGTTGGAAATCTGGATATAGGTTAGGGGACTTTTGGCTTTTTTTCTCTATTTAAACTACAAACACTTGTGATTTGTAGTACCTTTATGTAGTTTCCAAATATGCAATTTTTATTTCTAAACAATTAAAAATTCAATGTCTGAATTCACACAAAAATTAGACAAGTCTCAATTACTCTGAAGCAAGCCTTGTTGGGGGGGATGGAGGGAGTACTTGTTATTGACACCAAATTAGAATGTCCATCACCAAAAGTTTATTTATCCTCAACTTCTTACTTTGAGCGTTCATCTTAAGTTAACCTATATATCATGAGTATAGAATTTCCTGGAAGCATGGAGACCAAATTTTACGAATCGTAGCCAAGTTTTGAAAG
Source organism: Solanum piurae (assembly GCA_029582685.1). Taxonomy (NCBI): domain Eukaryota; kingdom Viridiplantae; phylum Streptophyta; class Magnoliopsida; order Solanales; family Solanaceae; genus Solanum; species Solanum piurae. Next base: position 18,555 of record JAJOOO010008807.1, read on the forward strand.
ACACATTATCCAATGAAGTTCTATTTCTAATAACTTCAAAATTTAAACTCTCATGTCAAAATGTCCTAAATTAAAGACAAAGAGGAGAAACATTGTATACGATCTAGACATTTAACATGCTGCTTTACATTTCTTTGCATTGCAACCTAGTTGTTTTCGAATCTTGATTATGAAATTCAATGACTTGAATCTGTCACTGTCACATTAAGGAAGCATACTCCATATATATGATGAGTAACTTCTTAATGTTACCTTTCTTAAACTCCACCGCTCCCTGAGGGGAAACAATGATTTTTCCACCCCCACCCCCCTTCAATCTTCACAATTTTGTGTTTTGTCTGTACTAAACTACTACTTAGGGTGCGCCTCCAATATTGAACATTATGTCCATTTAAAAAATCAGTAAACCTGTCTGCAGAAGATTAGAGCAGACATGTATGATGGTATTGTAAAAGCTATCATTGCTTTACCCAAAAAGAACTGCAAAAGTTATCAAAGATGAAGATAGAATATGAAAACATAATGTAGGTGACATGACACAGACATTTCACTTGATTGAGGAATTTATGACAGTTCAACCTAACCAGCTAAAAAAACATAATTAACGGAAGAAGAAGAGTCGCCATCAGTACATGCTCGAGAAGACAGTAAAATTAAAGGGAATTACCACTCATAATCATTTTTGTCATTGTCAGCATTGAGGAAATCATCAGTACCATTCTTCCTCACATTAGTGGTTGATCCAATATTGAATATAGGCGAACTTCCTGCTCTTGATTCTACAAAGGACAAAGAATTTGCAAAAATAACAATTAATGAGCTTAGCTTATGAAGCACAGTTCAATGGAAAACCCAAATTCACCACAAACCAAACATATCGTAGTATTCGTATGCCTCTACAGCTAAGTTGCACAGACTCGTGTCGGATTCTCCAAAAATTTAGAGAATCCAACAAGCACCTGCTGACAACATTTTCGAAGAGTCCAAGCAACATAGCTCTACATTACCATAAATCATCTAATTATATCAAAGGAAACGCAAAATCACACCATAATCTCAACCAGAAACTAATAATGAAGACAAAATATGAAACGGAAAAAACATCAATTGAAAGGGAAATTTAGTTTTCTCACCAAGCGGAGCATCAAATTCATCGCCGTTCTGGAAAAGGAGAAGATCATTTCTTTCCTTCTCCCTTCTTCGCATTTCGAGAAACAAACCTAGCTCCTCCTCCTTCTCCTTCATTACCGAATTCCTAAAGCTCCCCATTTGCTGTTGCAGCTCCCTTAACGCCGATTCCTCTGCCCTAAAACTTCTATTCATACTTCAAAAAACCTAAAACCCCCTAATCCATCAACTGAAAAAAAAATCACCAAAAATTCTCCGTTTTTCCTGCAAATTTCATGAAACAAAAACAGCATTTCACACTCATCATATACACATCCTCATGAACTCCTTCAACAAGCTCAATAATGCTGAAACCCAGAAGTAAAAAATCACTTGAAAAAATCACAGAAATTTCTACAAAAAGCTTAACGAAACCGCAATTTGCAGACACAAAAACACGGTAGCTAAGAATTAGAGAGAGAAATCAAAAGATATATGATATGAAGATCATCAGAATTCAGAGAGAGAAAATTTGGAAGCTAAAAATGTTACTTATGGGAAGAATGAGGGATGAAAATGAATATAAAAAAGACTTTTGGGGCTTCGTTGTTCATTTTGTTTTTAATTCAGAATTAGATAATTGATAGGGCAGGTCACGAGAGTGGGGCAACCAAAAAAAAACAAATCGTGGTGTAACGGATAAGGTATCTCCGTCGTTAATATGAGGTCTCGTGTTCAATTTTAAATATAAAAAATTATTTATTGAAACATCTTTTACGTAAATAAACGAGAAAAAATTAAAAATACTCTTAAACTCATGCAAATTATTAGTTTCATCTTCAAACTATTGACATTCATTTATTTGACTGACTAAATTTAAATACACTCAATATTGCAACATGAGTGAAATACACCTCTAAATTCTCACCAAATTTAAGCGTGTTTTCAACACTTCTCTCAACTTTTTATCAAGAGTTTCATGTTCCTATAAGAATTTGAGATCACTGTTAAGTTATGTGGTAGATCGGGATATACCTAAATTTAGTTAGTCAAGTAAAGGACGTTTCATGACTTTCAACAATTCGGAAACGAAACTAATAATTTACATCAAATTTTAGGAATATTTTCAATGGATTTCTCTTTGATTAAATTTCACGTAACATAAATTTAATTTAATTTAATCGAAACTTAATAAGGATATAGTGATGTTAAAAAGAAAGTGATGAGTGTGGGGCATGTTTAATGCAACTAACACAGCTTCTCTTTTGATGTTTTCTTCACTTGAAGGGTACGTTATCAGAATTCCAATGGTTGCTATGCATAATTACAAAAATAGCCCCACTTCATAATATTTTTTGATTTTTTTTTAAATTAAAAATTATTTCTGAAATTTCAATTTTGCCTTGTTGTGAGGGAAAAAGAAGTTATGGTGGTTAGCTGTCTTCAAAAAGTTCAAATGAAGATATCATATTGTCACTGCATTTCTTTTTGCATTTTCATGGAGTGTTTGATACTTATATTAGAGTACGATTAGTTTGAATATATGCTGAATAGAAATTATGTGGGGATAATACTTTTTATTAAGAACTTTTTTCATATTCAAAAGTCGAAACAGAAACCTCTAATTGAGAGAAAAACAACTTCATTCATTGCACCACATCCTTTAATGATATATCTAAAAAAAGAAGAAGGAAATCCTCAATACTACTTATAAGAGTATGATATATAAAACCTTAGTTTTAAGTAAATTGTAGTCAATTTTATATCATTTTTATCAAGCATAATATTATATCTAACCTTTATTTTATTTTATATAATATATATAATTTTACTTGATCGAAAAGACTCTTGATATATAACACATATATGGTCAAATTGGGAATTTCGAATAAGTATATTGCATGCGTATGACACCTTGTTGAAGTAGTTTGGTAAGGTAAGTACAACAAAATTCTTTGTATTAAAAAAAAAAGATTAATTAAATATTCCTCAACCATTATCATATTTATGCCTTTATTTGATTTTTTTAAAGTGAAGTTGTGGGATATAAGTTATAAGTTGGGTAATATTGTTACCTAATCATTTTTATAAACATTCCAAAAAGAAGATACTACTAATAAAAATTTATATAATCGGTTTTAAGTATTTGATATTGGGACTTTGTTATTATTATTTCTTGTTATTTGACACACATTGTGTAATGGTTCAAACTGATAATTAAATTTTAAGCGAGACGATAATGATTTTCAGTCTAATTTATCTCGCGACGAACAGTTAAACAAGATGAAATTGATCGATATACAACAAAAATTCTAACTTTTAAAATTAGGACTTTTTTGTTTTTATATAAAAAAACAATAAAACAAAAGCTAATTGCACTCTATCTATATTAAGGCCTTTAGTCAAATGGGGTGCCACATTATTATTTTATTCCTTTAATTAGTTGTATGCAGTGACATGCAAATTCATCATTTTGAGTATAAATTTAGAAGAATAAATGTAGTTACATGTTTAATTACTTTCTAAAAATTCTTGTTATTAAATTTGAATTAAAGATAATGAGTTTGATTGAACTTGCTTTTAATATGTAATTTTGATGAGTTGGGTACTTCAGTTTTGTCATCTTCCCTTATACCCTAATCATTGTTTAAAGACTATTTTAGATAATAATTGAATTTTAAATTTAATATTTAAATAAATTTTAATGAATTTTTTAAGGACAAATGTTTTATTTAAGTAAAAGTTAATGAATTCGGCCAGATTCGTATTCGTATTCGAACTTCTAACTTCGTCCTTGATTATTTTGATATACGTATTGCCAGAAAAAATATTTTTTGATTAACAAGAGATTTTGCAAAGAGTAATTAAAGAACTATTTAAGTTTTGATATTGGGCTCAGGACTAATTGAAGGATGTCAGTGCCAGACTTGAAGTTGACTATTGATCTAGCTGAGGACCATCATGAGAGTGCTCTAGCTATAAAGTAATTTGTTTTCGAAAAGAGATCCTTCAAGTTATTTGATTATAAAACGATTTTGATTATATCACAAGTAATATCAATCTAAGTCATGTCGAAGGCTGCGATCTACGAAAAATCTTCTCAAGCTAATGTAAAAATGGATCGATATTTCTTTGATTTCTATTCAGTCACATGTCATAATCTCGTTCATTCATTTGTGAAGCGCAATTTCCCCCTGTTATTGATATGGTTAAATAGTAAATTTTAGAGATCATAGGAAAATGTATCTTTGTTGTTTTGTTTATATGGTCTGTCAGATTATACCTTGATTTAATGATTTCTTTGTAATTAATTATCCTAATTAAAAAATAATACACTGGAGAATGAACAGATGCAGTATGTGTGTTTTTTATTTTACAAAATAAAAAATTAACAAAAAGGTGAGTGTCGGCAAGCTTAAGATAATAAAGAACCACATAATAATGTAATAAGAAAAAGAAAACAAGAAGTTGGTATTTGTTTGTTAGAATAAACAAATATTAGGTCTAATTTAATTTCAAAATATAATATTTATATCCTCTGAAGATTGTCTGATTGGTGAACAAGTTGTTCAAAATTAATAATAGTAAAATTATAATATCAAGACTAATGAAATTGTAGAGTTGTAAATATATTTTTGACTCAGTGAGCCGATTTGATCTAAATACCTAATTTTTTTTAGAATCGAACTAAGATATTTAGAATTTAGATTTTTAAAATTATGAAAATATTTAAAAGAAAAGTGAATTGGTTCCATGTATGATTAGGATGGGCTAATCATAGAAAAACTACCTAACTACACAAACATTTTTGTTCTATTTACTAATTTTCAATAGTTTAAAATATTCTCCTATCAAATGTCTAACTAATTAATAATTTCATACCAAATTTCAAGTCAGAAATATCTAAATACATGCTATCAAATATATTCTAAAATACAAATACAAAAGGAGATAGAGAGTAAGGTAGGAGAAAGGAGAGCAAGAGAGTTGAAGTATCTCAGATACATCTGAATTGCACTAGATATATAAATAAAAATTTTATAAAATACATAAAGAGAAAGGCGAGAGAGATGCGAATGTATAAATCTCATATATCCTAAACTAGTGAAATTTATGTTATTTATACAAGTCGGTTGTTTAAATGGTGGGCTAGCCCATCTTGGCCTATCAATTTCAAAGTTTGTGCTAGCTAGGCTAAGTTGGTCTAATCTGACCAATATTGACATCACTAAATAAGGAAAAATTACTTAGGTGAGTATTTTTTAATAAATAAACGATTTTTAAAGATATTTTTTTATTTGTAGCAATACTATGAATCTATGATAAATCTGGGGAAAAGGGTTCAAAACACACCCAAATTATGGGCGAAATTGTTGTTACACATATGAATTTTGTGGGGGTCCTATGACCCCCCACACTTACTTTTAGTATATTTTTATGGGTATTATTTGCTTAGTCAGACCAGCAAGTAGACGAACGTACAAGAGGCGCGTGAGGATGAACTTAAAATTATTGTAACCTATATTTATTCGCCACGTAGCAATCAACTTATGACTTCTTTTTTTTCATTAAATATTCCAATATGGCCGTTGTTCTTCACTAAAACCTCCATTAAAGACACATTGCCCACTTTGAAAGCTCAAAATCGTTGAAGATGATTGAAGAGGTAAGCTTTGATTATTATTATTTTTAATTTTTTTTGTCTATATTCGTGTTTAGGGCTTCTAATTTCTTGTCCGATTTTTCTGTATAAAATTAGGGTTAGCTATGGAAGAGGTAAAATTGGATTTGAATAAGATTTGTATAGACAATGAATTCGTCAATTGATGGAAAGGTTGAATCCGAAAATCTGAAATACACACCCACCAAAATGCAAGCAGCAACTTTGAATCAGTTGGTTCAAAGTGAAAGATTTGTGTGATTAAAGTTGAATATGTGAGAAAGAGAAGATGAAAAGTCGCTAACCTATTTTCCCCCTTTTCTAACGTTTTCCTTGACTAAGATATTTTGTGAACGCGCGTGTAGGTAAGTGTTTAAGTTTGAGTGACTTTCTAGTCTGACTAAGCAAATAACACCCATAAAAATACACTAAAAGTAAGTATGGGGGGTCATAGGACCCCCACAAAGTTTATATGTGTAACAACAATTTCGCCCATAGTTTGGGTGTGTTTTGAACCCTTTTCTCATAAATCTGCTATGTATTAAAAGTAAATTATGCATGCAATATAAATGTGTTATAAGTGTTTTGAAATATATTATGATTGTTTGATAAGAAATTGAGATAATGTATTTATAAGTGTATTAAAGTGTATGATAAATGTATTTTCCATAAATAAAATTTGTATTATATGTGTTTTATAAATTGTTTCTATGTAAAATGTATTAAAATTATATTATAAATATACTATAAATGTCCAGTGAAAAAAATATTATTATTATAAATGATAAATATTTTTTTAATATAGTATATCTTCGTAAGTTTCTTTATAAATTACAAGGTTACTTATTGAATATATATTTTGTATGAATATATATATTTTTTAAAATTAAAAATGGACCATACATATATAATATAAAGTATGTGTTTGATTTAAACTAAGATAAAACAAGGTAAATTTTTAGTTTTAACTTTAGTTGTGTCTGTTTAAGCGACTTTGTGAAAAAGAGAATTAGAGAAAGACAAATGTGTCAATTTAATATTTAAACCCCATGATTATAAATTTGAGATTATTACCCCACATGAGTTTCAGGACATAAAAAATTCAGATGTGAAATTAATATTAGAAATTTAATTTCAAATTTTTAATTGGTTTTTTTTTTCTTATTTCTCAAATCAAACGATCATCGAGTTAATTCAGAACACTAACAAGCCATAAATTTTAAATAAAATACTTTCTTCTCTCATTTGTAAGGAATATGATCAAATACAATTTCATTTTTAATTTCAACTTTTATAAATTCTAATTAATTTTTTTTAAAAATATTTTATGATCAAAAGTTAAAAAATAATATTTTTATGGAGTTGGTGGTTGGGTTTGGGGTGACGTGGGGGTAGGGAAGTAGGGTGGGGGATTTAAAATCATTATCATTTTTGGAGTTATTGAACTAATGCTAGATCTTTTTTGTCTCATCATCATCCATCAACTTTTCAATCTCTTTGTTTTTTCCCATAATTAACAAAAATCAATTTGTTTCTAATAGGCTAATAGGAAATATAAACTAGCTACCTACAACTAGGCCACAAGTGATTTATTTTGGATTTATTAGACGTGATTAGACAAGACATAACTCAATTTAATTACGTAATTTTAATTTTAATTTTCTTTTACTTTTTTTTTGTTTGCATTTTTGAATGTTGCTCTAAAAGTATGCCAAGCTAGAAATGAGTAAATTCATAAGTTACTCGACTTGATGTATTTATTATTAATTATTTTTCGTTTTCATGACTCCTATTGATATGTGGTGTATGTTGAGAACATAATCAAGTAAAGAAGAATGTATTAATAATTAATTTTTTTAACTAAGATGATCATGTACGTTATTATAGTGCAGGGGTAAATAAGAAGTTTGGATTCGAATTTCATCGTCATTTTTAATAATATTATAAATAAAAAAGACCATGTATTTAACTCATAAAAAATATAAATTTGTATTTGAAGAACATATTAAAAATACAATTAACTAAATAAAAACATATTCTTTCAAAATTTAAGTTTTTAACTGAAATGGTCACACACTTCGATAGTGTAATATAAAATCAAACAAATAAACGGATTAGAAACTACAAACAACTTTGATGGTATATATAAATTACACCAAAGATTACATTACTCAAAACCATGATACTAGAAAGACATCATATTTTATTTTATTAAACTGGGATATTGGTAGGGAAGGGGGGAGGGGGAGGGGAATCAAACCCTCACCGATAAAATAAATATTTACATAATCAACCAACTGAGCTACATACTAAAATACTATAACATAACTAAATTCTTGATCATCAAGATCTAATCAAAGAGAACACCTTCTCAAGATGTTTAGCCTTGAGACTAAGATACTCCTTCACTTTCACCTTTCTATATTTTGGTACAACAACACCAACATTTTTCTCAAAAGAAACTAATGGAACAATTGTAGAATCAACTTGAGGTCCAAAAAAATAAGCCAAAGAAACCCTATGCTTAGTTTGATCCACAAGAACTCGATGATAAACCGATGAAAATTCACCATTAGAGAGTATATGAAGAAGATCACCCACGTTAACGATGAGGGCATCGTTGGAAATCGGAGCAATTGAAGTCCATCCTTGGTCGTTTTTCAAGATTTGAAGACCCTTTGTGTTATTAGTTTGATGGAGTATTGTTAGGAATAATGAATCTGTATGAGGAGCTAACCCTAATGCATGGTTAGGGTTTGGGCAACATGGATATGAATTCAATTGTAAAGCTTGTGTAAATTCAAATGAATTATTCAAATGTTCTTGAGATGGTTGCAAGTAATTGAGGATGAGCAACCAAAGTTGGAAGGATAGAGCTTTCATCTTCTTTTGATAATTTTCCATCACATCACTACAAGATTAACCAAAACAAATAATCAAAATAAGGAACCAAAATATTACTATGTGTGTCTGAAATTATCTATCGTAATTTCTAAAAGTAATTGTCTCAAATTATCTACGTGATAAATTTATGTTTATCGTGAAAGAAATGTAATTGTTGTGTAGAATTATCTACTTAATAACTTGATTACATAAATATATTTTTTTGTATCTTTAATGCATATAACTTCAACTCGTTTTTATATACTTTCACATAAAATCAATCCATGTGCTTACCAAAATTCTTGATAGTCATGTGGCCAAAGTTCCTTAGCATGATAAATTGGTGAATCCATAATGGTGAACCCTTCATGCCACATGAACTTAGAAAAAAATGGCGTAATTCGAGCTGTGCCATAGCCTGTGGCACCACTAGTCGATCTCACGACCTTCACCTTTTGTTCTGCAGGTAAGGCGAAAAGTCGCCTTGCCTGAGATTCAACTTCATCAAAAATTTCTAAAGGAACTCCATGATTAACAACTTGAAATATTCCCCATGTTTTGCATGCATGTCCTATAAGTTCCACAACATTAGGAGCTAAAAGATCAATTATTGGGACATTAGGGTTTTTTTCATCATGATTAATTGGGGAATTATTGATATTAGGCCATAAATGAGAGTTTGGAACTTCTTGGATTAAGTGAAAATCTATAGGAAGAATGTGTTGAAGGCTCTGAGGGTTTTCTTTGAAAGATTCTTCAAGAGTAGAAGTAGCCATTATTTTGGACTTTTGGAGAATAATCAAATATTTTATTGAGAAGTATATAGTTTTTTCTTGGAATTTATATAGGGTAGGAAAAAATATCTTCTTTACACATGGATTGATTAAGCTTTTGGAAAATGTGTTGTCTATCAGTAGGTTTCTAATTTTGGTTGATTAAGCTATCATTTAATCATAGATTTTAAATCAGATATTTAATTTATTTTTTTAAATATCTATTTGATATAAATTTTGTATTGAACATCTATATTTTTCTTTAAATATATGTTTGACTTAAATTTTGGATTAACCATTTAATTTTTTTTCTTTAAATATCACTTTGACTTGGATTTTGAATTACTTTTAAATATTTATCCTCAAATGTATCTAATTAGGCCATGCAATTTGATCTTCAAATATTTTCAAGTCCCTCCAAAAAGTAAGTTCTTGAGATTTTCATTCACAAAATTTATTTATTTTCCAAATCTATATATATATATATATATATATAGTCCATTGATGTGGTATAGCTCATTGGCCCGTATTATTATTTCTCTATTTTCTCAGAATTTTGAATTTTGTTCTTCAATTTCTGTTAAAAAGTTTTTATAAAAAATACTCTCTTTCTTTATTATTAGCATTTATTGCAGTTAATGAATAATTCCAATACTATTTAACAATTATTTAATTGAAGAAATTACGTGTTATATTAATAAGGAAAGGGAGTAATTTTACTTAGCTGTTACATTTGGAAGGAAAAGTTATTTTAAATAAATGCAATAAATCAAGAAATTGTTGGTATTATATTACAAAATAATTGGAATTAACTATATATTTAAAATTTAAAATTAAATTAGCAGTAACACAAACGTTAGCACTACGTTTTAATTTTTTAAATAGACGTTAGCACTATATTTTAATTTTAAAAAAAATCGTTAGCACTAATTACAACACTTCATTATTTTTTAATAATTATAACATTAAATATGATTATATTTAATTTCTAATAGCTATTTAAACTTTGTTCATCCTCAATATTTTTCTAAGCATATTCTTCCCCACAACTAATTAAATTCATTTACTTATTGTTCCTTTGAGAAATAAGAAGCTATTCCTTAAGGCTTGAAGTACATAATCATTCTTTATTCCATAATAATTATCATGTTCTCTGTGATTTCTCTTCTTTTAAAAAAAAAACATACCTCTAACTATAGATGTTAAAATTGTGGAGTGATATTAAGCCTAAAGTATATATTTATATTACATTATTATTTTATATTTTATGCATAATTGTATTGTTACCTCATTTCTTTAGTGTTTCGAGCTTATTATAAATTTTATGCGTACAGAAAATGTGTCGAACGAATATGATCGAAAATAGGAGATTTTGGCTCCTTTTGAAGCAAAGGTACAAAGATTGAAGGATGACTACGTCCTCACCTCGTGAGAAACATATGCGAAGAAAAAAATAAGAGATTTAAAGTCGACCGGACTCGCCACTGGTGTTCCCAAGTACAAGCCAAGAAGGATTATCTCAATGAGTTTGGATTAGTTATTTGATTCCTAATGAAGTTTTATTGTTTTATTTTTAGTGAAAGAAATTTCCGGAAAACAAATATTTTGTACTATCTAATAAAAGAAACAAACCTACTACTATTAGAATCACATACAAACATTCGTATTTAAAAATGAAATCTTTTTATATATTTTTCGTTTTTTAAAGAAGATATAATAATAAAAAGAATACCGTACATCTATATTTCATGAATATTTATAATTATTTTTATTTATGCATAAACATGAAGAGTTTCATCATATTTGTTTGACAAATTTGTATTTTAAAAAATCTTTACTAAATTGATTAATATACTGCACGAAGCGCGACTATATTTTCTAGTATAATATATGTCCAAATACAACTTTCAAAAATCACCTCAAAACTTAAATTTTCAAGTTTTAAAAATCAACTACAATATTTGTGATCAAACAAGAGCAAAAAATAGAGTCAAGAGTGGAGTCAGGGTGTCAAAAAACTACACTATATATATAAAATTAAAACTATTTTTTATGTATATAGTAAATTTTAAACTCCTTTCATTTCTTTGCATATTTATCTTTTTATATTTTAAAATTTTTTTGATAAATTTTTTTACTCCGCTATTAATAAATGGGATAACTTTAAACTTTCACTTCTGGAAAAAACAAAAATAGCTGGCCAGCCATTGTGCTTTTGATGAGCTAAGCTTATATTATAAAATGTAAACATGATCGACAATCTAGACTGCTACGGAGTCGAAAGGATTCGTCTCAATTTTCTTCGATAATAATTATATATAAATTTCTTCGAATATATATATATATATATATATATATATATATATGACGAATATTTTAATTAAATTTGTTTGAGCTTATTCATATAGTTGGTTACAAATTCAAAAGAAAAGGAGGATTATCTAGGATCAATAAAATATAATCGTTTTTACCTTATAAAAATAAAAGTAAAATTACGTTCATTTTATCCCTAAGTCTTACTTATGAGTTATGAACTATTTAATTTATTATTATTATTAAGAGTATTTTTGAGCTAATTATTTTAACTCGATAACTAATATCAAAATTAATAATTCTACTAAATAAGTGTTGTGATAATGGAGTTGATGGCGTATGACCTAACTTGATTAGTGTGTTTGCCTATATTTGTGTTGGTTTGTTACCTATACCCTTATATATCTATAGTTAGAGGCGGAGCTAGGTGGGGTTCGTGGCTTCGAACGAACTCACTAGCTTTTTCGTAGATCCGTATTTGTACTAAAAAATTAAATAAATATATATATATATAATTAACTTGTGAACCTCTAATAAAATTGATTGATGGTTCAATGGTAAAGAAGTGACCCGCGAAAATATTTTTCACACTAGAGTTGTGGGTCGAACTCCCCTCCGTCAAATTAAAAAATTTAAAACCCTCAAACCCCGTCTCTGTCTATGCCTTCAAAGACATGTATACATAAAAAAGAAATATAAATATCAGCAGATTTTAATAACGGTAAATATTTGATTGATATAAGTGACTCATAATTAACTTTTACTTTAGCTCATAAATAACGATGGGTCATGTAAAACTCTGTTTAAGTAATACTTAATAGTTTGTTAAAGGTGTATGAATATATAATAAATATTTAATCTCCTTGCACTTATTCGTATATTTCCTTTTTTTTAAAAAAAAATTATAATAAAAAATTTAATTTCACCATTCAATTTTATTTACTACGTGGCCATGTGGTAGGATATTTGTTTGGTCATGTACAAATTAAATCGATCAAAATTCATATTTTAAATGTTTTGATCTTTATTAGTATCAATTTTGTTTGCTACTGAATATTATTCAACGATATTAATGTTCACCAAATGGATTTGTTTTATTTGATCTATTTATTATTAGACGATAAATTAAGCAAAAAAAGTTGTATCTATAGGACAGAAGGAGTAGTCCTAGTCTCTCTTATGTTTAGGTTATCTTTTTGGATTTAAAGTTAAAGTTAAAGTTAAAAAAAGTTTGGAAAAATTACATGACATGATAAATATTTAGATTGTTTATTGCATAAAATTTATATATATATATATAGAAAAATATAAATTGTATAAGTATTTTTTTTTATTGTACTTTGAAATTTCTCTTATTTTCTTCTTCTTTATCTTTTTTCGAGAGGAAGCTAGGCACGAGAACTTTAATATTGTGCTTGAATTTTTGTGATCTTATATATTTGATTATATTTAATTAATTTTTTTCGTTATCAGTACGGTAAATAGTGATATTCATTTTCTAATAATAGAAAACTTCATTTATTATTTGATATTGCTTTTAATCTGTTTATTTTGTCATTCAAATTTTAAATTTATTAATTTAATTATTTGAATTCACATCGAACAGGTCACAGGCATAAGGCATTGCCGACTTTTTTTTGGTCCAAATGAAATGATGAGTAGGAATTAGTGAGGAACTTGGATCGCATTGAACCCATTTAATTTGATGGTCCATTTTTTACTAAGAAAAAATCACCCCATATACACATGTATCTAGGTAATACAAATATTCAATCTTTTTGACCTAAAAATCGAAATAATTCAGTCGACAAATCTACAATTGTGACTGAAAGAGATTTTTATAGAATAATGGCCAAACATATATGCAGACCCTTAAACTTGTCCCTAAATTTCATTTTGGCACTCTAACTCAACCTTGTTCCATTTTAACCCTTCAACTCCAATTTTTATGTTCCATTTTGACATTTCTTTCCAAATAATCAACAAAGTGGGATGTGTGTGCTTCACATGCCATTATTGTGTTAAAAAATAATGGATGAACATCATTTTTTAAAAATATTTTATTTTTTTGAGTTTTTGTACATTATTGTGTGAAAAAACAATCGGCGAAAGTTTGTTGGTTTTTTTTAAAAAAACAATTAATTAATTTAAATAACATCACATATTTTATTTTTTTTCATATCTAGTCTACTTGGACCAACTCAAATATCAGTTTTCTAATTTTTCATTCAACTAAATACGAGTAAAAAAAAAACGCATGTTCATTGCTAATTAATAACACTACAAAAAAATATTGAAACTTGATAGACTTCGTTGGGTTGTCATTAATTTTTTTAAGAAAGAAAATCGACGCACTTTCGTCGGTTATTTTTCACGCAAAAATATTAGAAAACTCTTAAAAAGAAATTGTTACTTTTTTATAAAAAAAAAACAATGATAATCCGTCAGTTTTAATTTTTTACAATAATTAACGAATGATCGTCGATTTTTAAAATGCAAAATTACAGTTGAATAACATATATAGAAATAACGAAATCATAAAATTAGTATTTTGTGTTTTGTGTTAAATGGTACATAAAAGAAATAAAGTTGAAGGGTAATCTTTTATTATTTTTTTAAAAATTACTTTTTTTTTGTCTTTCACTCTCTTAGAGTATGTGTGATGCACACTCTCTGCCACATCACTTAGAAGTGCCAAAATGAAACATAAAAATTGGAGTTGAAGAGTTAAAATGGAACAAGGTTGAGTTGGAGTGTCAAAATGAAATTTAGGGACAAGTTTAAGGGTATGCATATGTGTTTGGCCTAGAATAATTTACAGAAATTTCATTAGTTTATGAGTTAATTACCTAGATACATGTTAGTTTGCAATAATATAAATCTTATGATGCGCCTAGATATATCTAGGGGTGGACCCTCGTGGGTTCGAGGGGGTTCAGAACCCTCTCGGCAAAAAATTACACGGTATATATAGGGTAAATTTTTTATATTTCTGTAGATATATATTTTTTGAATCCCTTCATTAACAAAGAGAAACTGGTGGAGCAGTGGCAAGTCCTCCTGAAATTAGGTTGTATGTCAATGGTTTGAATCCCTGTGAAAGCATTTTATCTTTTTCTTTTTTAGTTTCAGTTTTTTTTTATTTACAGTTCTGTTTTTCAAGTTTTTTTTTTACTTTAAAAAACGTGCTAAAAGTGTGGTTTTAAACCCAAAAGAATTCAAGGTTCCCATTTCTAAAAGCTTATTTACACGTTTATACTTTTATTTTTTGAACTCCCTAAACAAAAAATCCTAGATCCACCACTGGATATATGATCTAGGGAAAAACGGGGGTTACAATTATGTGTAATTTGTTCTAGATACATTGTATCCTGGTGGATTCACATGTATGTGGGATACATAGACAAGTCTCGCTCGTCTCCCTCCTATCTCGCTCGCCACTTTCATATCTCGATCAATGTCAATCACACTATGTGATTCGCATGATTCTAGATACATAGGCAAATTCCGTTCACCTCCTTCTTGTTCTCGCTTGCCTCTCTCCTTATTTCAATGTATTTGATAGCAAAAAATATGTATCTAAGTATTTCTTCCTTGAAATATGGTATAAAGTATTAATTAGTGAGATAAATTATAATTATTTCAATCTATAAGAAAAATTAGTAATTTGTGTAATTTCTAGTTTCTCTATGATTATTTTTTAGAGGAACTTTCACAAATAGCCACTATAATAAACTTAATTATGCTCCATAGCTATAGTTTGCATATTTACGGGTTGTAGCTATAGTTTAAGCTGCCTCATTTGTATAATTCGCGGATTTGTATAATTCGCAATTTTGTATAATTCGCGGGTACATTTGTGTAATTTAGTTATTTTTGTATAAAATCGAAATAAAGAATTTATACGATTACAAACATCAGAAGTGCAAATAGTTATACAAATTATATTATACAAATTCTGAATTATACAAATGCGCGAATTATACAAAACTAAAAAGCTGAGTTGTGTAATTATAGCTAAAAGTAAGCCGTGAATTGTAATTAAGGTAAACTATAGCTATATTAAGTAATTAACTAGTATATGTTTGCTTATACGCGTAATTTTTCCTATTTTTTAGTAATTCAAATTGTAAAGGCTTATATTCCGTTGGATTTTTGAACTCCCGGGGTAAACTTTGAGATTATTGGGCCAGGCCCACCTTGAGGCAATCTAATCCAACCTTCCTTTCCTTTTGGGCCAGTTCCATTTTTTGTCCACATTTTAAGTTTGGAAAAACTACTTTTTAGATATATATCCATACCATATATACTAATTCTATCTATATTTTAAAAAAAATACATATTTTATCACTACTTAAGAGTTTTTTCAACCACATATTGAAGAATATACACCTAGGTACATGTATTTTTGCTACCAAATACACTAAAATAGGGAGAGAGGCGAGCGAGATAATAATGTATTCAAGATACATGCGAATCACACTACATACACGCTAGATATGTAATGATACCAGATACATAGGAGAGTGGAAAATGAGATGAGAGGGAGGCAAGCGAGATATGTATTGTATACCAGATACACGCGAATCCACTTGGATACAGTGTACCTAGAACAAATTACATCTAATTTTGACCTCATGTATCCCGAGATACATGTATCTCTGGACGTATCTGGACACACCAAAATCTGATAAAATTTGTTATATTACACTATAGAGTGTGTCCAAGTAATTAGTTCCTAAACTAATGAGATTCTGTAAGTTCCCATTAAGTTTTTGCATAAATAGGCCCAATTTTGTGAAGTCATTAACTTTTGCTTTTCAAATTAGTGATCTTTAATTTTTATTTCTACTTCTCATTTTATGAAATATTGTGAGTTAAAGCATTTTTAATTATGACCTAATTTTATAGGACATAAACTTAGAGAACTTTTACTTTTTCCAACACAATTTTGTAGGAATAAGTTATGCCCCTTGAGGTATAATTCTGTGAGTTTTGAACTGAACTTCGTGGATTCTATCGACATAAAATTTGTATAAATTAAATTATGCTTCTGAAGGACATTTTTTCGAAGCTAAAAAAAGTACTAATGGGCGGGTTGACAAAAAAAATTATATGCCAAAGATGAAAGACCACCAATTTGACAAACAAAACTTAAAAAAAAACTCCAAAATAGGAACATTTCTGTGAATGAACACAATTCCCTTTATTTGGACCCAATTTCTTAGAAGAAATGTAGGTAAATTTTAGGTTTACCAACCATAGAAATCATATTTGTATGTTATAGCTATAGTTTGCATATTCGTTGGTAGACCTCTCGTTTGTATAAAAGCGCAGTGATTGTATATATATATCGGTTAGATAATTATATATATGTAACTACTATGTATATGTATCAATGATTGTGTTTGTATATATGCATAAAATTTGAATTTGTATATAATTGAATCAAAATAAAACATTTGTATATCAAATCTCTCTCTTTCTCTCTCGCTTTATACAAAACAAATTATACATTGTAATTTGTATAATTTGTGTTTGTATAAAGTGGGAAAGAGAGAAGGCAAAAGAGAATTGGTAGGGGAAGATCTGAATTTGTATAATTATAAGTGTATATGACGAAAATATATGTATTTGTGTTTGTATATACAATTTTCTCTCGCTTTATACAAACACAAATGCAATTTATACATTTGTGTTTGTATAAAGTGAGAGAGGCGAGGGAGAGTGGAGAGCGAGATTCGCTGGGGAAAGAGGCGAATGGCAAATGTTTGCTACGGATTATAATTAAATGAAACTGTGGTTATAACATTTAATTTGAATTAATAATTTGCTATTTTATACAATTTTGTCAGCTATAAAATTCTTTTATATTTTTATCGACATAAATATTCCTAAAGAAAATATCAGATTTTATGTAATGTTATCAACAAGGCAAAGCTATAATCTCAAATTAGTTGGTGTAGCATATTTGGTTTCCCATTCAGTTTCCAATAAATATATTAGAGACAGCCTATTTTGGATTAATCACGTCGCTAAGTCCCTATTCGAAAGGAAGTGATTCCTACTATAAGGATTTTTTCATACTAAATACTCGAACCTGAGATCTCTAATGAATTTGTTATTATTCAATTTATAACTTCATGTTCTCTCTTAAATTTCTTCCATTTATCTTAAAATCTTTACTTTCGATCTTAATTGATTTTCTATTTAGTTAGTCAATTAACTTAAAATCGTGTGCACCAACAAAAAAAAATGCACATATATAAAAGTTGCTTCATATATTGGATGTAAGTTGTAACGTCTATTTCAAATAGACATGAGTTTCACTTTTTCTAGAGATCCTATATATGCAAAAGTTGTTCATGATACAATATTGATAATTTCAATTTTTAAAAATAGTATATCGTTATCATATTAAATTAATTTGGTATGGTTAATTAGCTATTTTAAAGCTTGATTTTAATATTTTACGATCTGGTATATTGATAACTATAGTTTTTCCGACTTCAACTTACATTTACTTATATACTAATAAAGATTTATGACTTTAACTTTTCAAGAAACGTCTCAATATATCATACTAACATCTTAAACCTGAAGAAATATTCAAGAAAAAGTAAGAGCAATATTTTCCTTAGTTAATCGTTTACATGGAAAAGACATTTTATTCAAGATATAGCAATCAAAATTCTAACATCTAAATAATTAGTTTTGTACTAATATTGTTTTATATATTTTTTAGTATTATAATAATATATATGAATTGTATACTATATATTGCGATATGATATTGGTATTTCGATTATTCTTTTTTATAAATATCAAATATCATACCTCATACCTCATATCAAATATTTTTAAAAATGCATATCAAATACCATAATATTGAAACCATGATATCAAAGAAATTTAACTTCGATATTTAGTATCAGTATCTATTGCACCATGTCCACCCCTAAAGCACATTCATGCTTCTGTATGACAATCATCCTCTCTGATATTGTACTATAATAATCAAATTTTATTTGGAATCAATCTTTTATATTATGCTATTTTATATATTCTTTATAATATTGTTTTTATATATCCAGATAAACGATGTCGTTAAAAAAAATTGTTTTTTTATAGTAAAATGAGATGATGAGTTTTGTCAATAAGGTAACTAAAAGGATGCATTTGCTATATGAATATGTAGCCATTTGTGTATGCTTCCTAAACCACATGTGTAGGACAATACAAGCCACATAGATCAAGATTAATGACTTGAGCTACTAAAGTACTAGGCAAAATCTTCCTATAATCCTAATGGATTTGATTTTCAAGTGGTCCAAATTTCTTCATGTGCAATAAAAGTTTAGTTATTTTTAGGTATGGAGATAATTAAATTTTGAGGTAGGCCTTGACATATTTTAGGTAGCAGTTGCATAACGTTTCAACTAACTACTTCATGGGGTGGGGTGAGGGATGTCATGGGTATTAGTTCGATGTTAGGTATTTATATTAGGGTCTGACTAAAATTGAATTCGAATCGGGAAGTACCATAGCGTTTTTTAATAAAGGTGACTCTGTTTCCAACTTGACTGAAATTTGAGATCTTTAATTAAGAATGAAAGAGTTATTACTACCCATTTGAGACATATGTATAATGTGCATATTATATATGTCTATACCATGTATAATGGCTAGTGAGATGTTAATATTTTGGTTAAGTGGCCAAATGTGTAACTGCCTCTATTATTTAGGGATGCTAAAATTTGCCCATGCAAATATAATATGTTCAAAAATTAATTTTTCAATTTATTTACTCAGTCATTTTGATCCGTTCAGTTCAATCCATCTTAAAGTTAGGTTAATATGCAACTCAAATTAATTTATGATAAAACTTGTCAAGATACTTTTTAAAAGAATTCTTTTGTTTGATAAGTTGACATAATAAGGGTGGGGTGGGGGTGGGGGTGGGGGATTATTAGGTAATTAAACTATAACAAAAAACAAATAAAGAAAATTAAAATGTGGTTGGCTATGACCCATTATTTAGCCTATTTTGTTAACTCAACTCATTTTGACCTAAATAACTTTAACCAACTCATTTCTTAACTCAGCCCAACTCAATTTTCCGACTCTCCTAGTATTATTTTTATTTAATTGAACTTAAGAGGGGCATTATCTTTTTTCATTATAGAAGACTTTAGTATGAATATGATCTGTAAAATTCTATTATTTTTTTTCCAATCTGCTTTTTTAGTAGCATATATAGCTTATATGTCAAGTTGTAATCCTTTTATAATATGGTGGGTCGTTAATTATTCACTCTTTAAAGCTATACAGCCTAGCTATTAACTTTTGAATTGTCTTACAAAAAAAAAGGTTTTCAAGGAATTATACAACAAGAGAGGTGGTTAATAGATTCTCCAAATTGAATAAAGTACTAATTATTGATTTATCTAGGAAATTATAGAGCATATTATTGGACTTATCGTTGATTGTTAAATTAGTTGCTAATTCTAATAAATTGTTTTAATTTTGGCTTAACATTTTTAAAGTTATGATATTGTACCTTGTTGGTTTCTTTGATACTACTACTAGTTTTATCAAATTGGACAACTAAGATATGTATTATTATTGTTATTCATATCTTTGTTTATATCTATCTGTATTAGCTTTCTAGAAACCACTTGTAATACATCCAAAAGGCTATGTGGAGTGTTAAACACTTGTTTGTTCATTTTTATATAGACGTCTCGAGTTGGATCCCTAGATATGAAATTGTCTGGTTGAAAGAGATTTATAACACCTCCACCCCCTTCTCCAAAGTAAGATTTGTCAACACGAATCTGAATTAGTCGAGCTTTAATATTCGCAAAAGCAAGATTAACTTTATATTAAATTTTTTTCCTTTTAGATCTCGAGAGACGCTACAAGATTTTCATCCCAAATTTTATCACCATGGCCATTTGGTTCACCCCTACCGTAAAAAAGTCTCATACTTACATGGTTGTTATTGATAATTTGATCATCTTGGACCACAAAGAACCTAGTCATGCTTCTAGCTTTTTAAATGCTTATGCCCACCCTTTGACATTTTAGTTAGTAATACCTCTATGTGAATCATGCTTGTGTCATGCAATAAAGACTACTTTTTTAAAAATTTATTTTCTTTAAATTATGAGTAAAAATTTGTGTTGTGTGGATAAGATAGAGTGGTGAACAATTTTCCGCCAAAAAAGGTAGATCTTGTTCTTTCCGTCCCAAATAAATAATCTAGAATCGAGTCTTCCATGTGAGTAAGATACTTGCAACCTCAAATTAGCTGATCGTTGATTGAAAGAACCGGCAAAAAGAATAAAACTTTCATGAAATCATGACGCAAATTTTGGTGTCTATTTGATAAAATAAGAGCTTTTCGAGGTATAAGTTTTAAAAAAGGGCAACCTTGTGCATAAGCATTCCGCGTTAGCAGAGTTCAGAAAAAGGCCGCACCTCGAAAGATGTAATGTAAACAACATTTTCTAATACAAACATTAATGATTGTTTCCACGTAGCGTTACCAAAAAAATCTATAGTTGACGACATTTGATAGATGACAAAACAAGAAATTCTATCTTCTAATCTATGAAACACAATTGGCATAAAAATAGAACAAATATCTGTACAAGTTGCGTAAGCAGAGAGAGAGAGCAATGGGTGCTGAATCATAATGCTCTTGTCCTGTATCACTATCTCTATATTTAACTAATTGCTGATACAGAACACACCACATTTGCACACATATACATAAAATCTTGTTCTTTTTTTTCTTTTTATATACTTTATAGTATATATATATATAGACTATTTTTCTTTACCAATTAGACTTCAGATTTCCTTTGGATATATCTGCAAAATCAGAAAAATTGTAAAAACAGTCAGTTAGTTAGGTACCATGACACAAAAGATTAAAGGAAACTAATCCATTCATAAAAGAGTAAATAAGAAAGAATTAAGTGGTAATCTGATAGCCCGTTTGGCCAAGCTTCTGCTCTAATACTGGCAAAAAGTGTTTTTCAAATTGATTAGCTGAACACAAACTGCTACTCTCCAAAAGTACTTTTTTCGAAAAACATTTCTGACAAAAAACAGGTTTTGAGAGCTTGAGTTGAGATGTTTGGCCAAGCTTTCAAGGAAAAAAATAAGTGTTTTTGAGTAGTAGGAAAAGTTTTCGGAAGATGAAGAAAGTAATTGTTCCCGAAAAACACATTTGAGAACTTAACAAAACACAAATTACTGCTCTAACATTGGCAAAAGTGTTCTTCAAATTGATTAGTCAATCACAAACTGCTACTTTCCGATACTTATGATAAGACACATTTCTGAAAATAAACAGGCTTTGAATGTTTCGTCAAACAAGCTATGAGTATGAATCTCGTGGCAGCACATGGTTTATCGTACAAAATGTAGTGAACCAGCAGATAAAATAGAATATTTTCAAAATTAAGATGATGATATGACAATAGTTAATTACCTGAAACCTGCTGTGTGGAAACTGGATTTGGTCCAAAGAAAATACAATAACAACTTCATGTGCATATGGATTCTGTAGATTTGAGTTTTACTTCAGTCTTTCTGAAGGGAGTAACTTTAAGATATCGATAAAAAGATCCGGTTTTTAATGCTGAGACCTGCATTCATGTGCTAATATGTTAGTTAAAAACAGAAAATAAGAATAAGTAAAACCTAATAAATGAGTGACATGTGCTTTTCATATAAAGATTTAGCACTTAATCATGATTAATGAACACATTTCTATTACAATTCATCAATTAAGGAGAGTAAATCAATATCTTAGTAAGTTTTGTTCAAACCAAATGTGACCAAGTCAAAAGGCACATGGAAGTTACAATTGGCAAGAGGACAAAAACCATGTATTGTCGGTCTCCTCCTCCTTTTGTAATAACCTTAGTGTTCGAGTCAGCTCACGCACACCTCAACTAATTCCACGGGTACCTGCTACCTCCCACCAACACAGCCACACCAGGTAACACTGTCCATCAAAGTTTGTACAACGACAACATACCCAATGAAATTCCATTAAGTGGGGTCTGAGGACTAAGAGGGTAGAGAGTATGCAGACCTAACCACTACCTCTAGACCGTTTCCGAAAGACCCTCAGCTCAAGTGAAGGGCTCCTCTCAAGATGCAAAAAATCAGAGTCCTATTTCATTTCTATAGTCAAATCTATCTATTCAAATTTCCCATTAAGTGTATTGATCAAGAAAGCATGTATACAAAAGGTTGTCTTTCTTTCTCAACCTTAGTGGACCCAAACAACTTGCAATTCCATGTCCATGTTGTCTCTAAATATGATTTTCCTTAGTCCCCACTTTTCAAATTAGTTGTACTATTTCTAGTAAATAAAGAACTTGCTGAACTGGCCATGTGACTTTTCAACTATACCAAATTTGAAATTTGCTAAGATCAAGGAGAGAAAATAAAGGGATTAATTAACTTACAGCTTCAATATCAATCTTGTAAACAAGAAGCTTTCTTCTTTCCCTGCAGCTAATTCTATAAGCCACCACTACATGAGCAACAGCCAATGCTAACGAGCATACGAACAACGCCATCTCCATAACTCGAACATATCCTCCTCGATCCGTACTCGAACTATGTGCAAACACATACGAAGCCTTCAAGGACACAAACACCAATGATGAAACTGAACAAATTGTAGCAATCCCCAAATATGGCCCTCTTGATAACCTTGGTCCATCACATAAGCTATAAACACCTATAATCAAAATCAACAAAAAAAATTCAATCTTTTCAGTATTCAACATACCAATTGATCATAACTTCATAACCCTTTTGCCAAAATTACTCAAATTTTCGAAAAATCATCAAAATCTGAGCTAACCAATTCAAAAATACAACATACATCCACCCATCTAATTGATCATAACCCGTTCGACAAAATGCTTGAATCAAATTAATCTAAATTTTACTCACTATTAACTAAAACAACCAAAATTATTTCTCATCAGAGATCAACTTACATAGAATGATGACGGACCTAACGACGGAGATGACCGGGATATCAATAAGTGAATACCGAAAATCGTAGTTGCTTAAGTGAGAAGAAAGAGTTTGAGTTGAAAGTGAATATGGTGAAATGGAAGCAGACAATAAAAGTGAAGGAAGAAGTGTATCTGCAATTACAAGAAGAATTGGTGCAGAAAATAGGAGAAGTGAAATCAACATAGAAATCAAGAAAAAAAGAGTTTTGACCCATCTCAAAACTTTGGTTCTTTTATCTTCTTTCAAAAAACCCATCTCAATTTTCCTTCACTGATGAGAGATTTTTGAGCTTTTGGTGCAGAGAAATGGTGGGAAAAAGGAGAATTTTGAGAACGAAGACCCCAAGTGTTTGATGATTTGACTCAGAGAAAATATTGAGAAGATGACTTGAAATATAACACGCATAAGGTATCGGTCAAATATAGGAAGCTGCAATCGGCTACTTATTGGGTTTCTTATGTGGACTAACGGCAAATTACCGAATTAAACTTTCATGAATCTTACCCACCAAAGGATGATGGGGTGCACGAGTCGTTTCTTTTTTAATTAGAGATTTTAATATTTTTGATATAAAATTTAAATCACTTTGTAACTATATTGTTGTCGGAATATTATTATAGAGAATGAATCAAATAACGTTACATGAAAAAGAATTCTTTTGTTTGATATAGTGTTGGAGTCGTTTCTTCCTTGATTCGAGGTTTTAATTTCGAATTTTTAGATGTAACTTTTTCCTAATATAGATCGTTTCGTCTTAATGGACCTTATGAGCTGCAATATAAGTTTCAAACATCGAATAAGAAACTTTTTTTAAAAAAGGCTCAAAATCTCAAATTACTTTATAATGATGTTGTTGTCAGAATATTATTATAGAGAATGAATCATATAACTTAACATGAAAAATGGATTTCAGAAAAGATTTGATTGTTATACTGAAATGTTGTATATAGGGCATAAAACACAAGTGTACGTCTCATTTAACTTGGTCTTAGTTGATATTTATGTCTTTCAATTTTGGGTGTGTACATATAAGCATTTGAAATATCATAAAGGTAAACAAGTAGATACGTATCTTGCATGCATGAAAAAATCTCACGTGATTTTCCATCTATGACGATTGCATCTTATAGGATTTGTCATGTAGGACGTGTGTGTCTACTTATTTAATTATGTGATAGTTTATATGTCTATATGTGCACACCAAAAATTAAAGAGCATAAATACAATTTAAAATCATATTAAATGACACATTTATGTATTATACTTTGTTAAATATATGAATTAAATAAAGTAATAAATACTACACTCCTAAATAGTTTTGATTTCCTTCTCCAACTTTAATTAAAATAAGCAATTTCAGAATTTTATTATCATAAACTAAAATTATATATTGTAATGGACATTAAAACATTCTTTTTAATCTTGTGGTGTTAAATGTATTATACTCTATCATTCTTGTAAGAAAGTTTTAATAGGAATAAACTGAGAGTATTGAAATTAAAAATTAGTTAAGTATAAGAAAATATTTTTCCAACATCGGAGGTATATATAGGAAGAATTATAAAATAGAAAATCGAAACCTCATAAATACAATAAGAATTCAGATAAACCAACTTAACTACTAAAATTTGTTCAATATAAAAAAGTATTCTTTTTAAAATAGTAAAAATAAAAAAAGTTAAAATATAAATTAACATAGTGAAGCAAATATTTTGAGATATACACTAAAGTGAAAAGAATCTCACATGAATAAACTTGATGAATTATTAATATTTAATTAGCATTAAATACTTATATAAGTCAATTTTGGAGCCTGGAGGTGGCGTTTCCCTGTTGTAAAGTTTGCGTTCCGTCGACTAATTAATATTTAAAATTCACTAAAATTATACTAATTAATAGTAAATTTTAATTCATATCAGAAATATAACATATTCAACATTAAAAAAACGAGAAAAATTGAATCACAAAATCTTAATTAAATAATCAAACTTCTTTTTTATATATCTAAGTTTCTTGGAAATAGAGGCTGAGTTAGAAGTTCAAAATACTGATTTAGTCGAATCAAATAATTTTCGTTCAAACAGTAAATTTATGTTAATCTTTTTTAAATTAATTTACACAAATATTAAGTCCAGAGTTTAATCATTAACGTGAAAAATCTTGATTCAAAACTTCAGAACTAATAAAATTAAAATTTTGATTTCGTCTATAAAGTATGTGGAAATCGCTTTAGCAAGATGACTTTGACAATTTAAACGTGTGATTTTTTAATAATTTCTCTTTTAAAATTCTAAACAAAATTTGCTATAATTCTTTCTAGAAACTTCTCATTCTGACTTTTAGGAAAAACTCAATTTGAAGAAAAAAAACAATAATTTCAAAATTAGCATCACTACTTTGAATATTTGTTTTTTTCTTTCTATATGAACCCAACAATAATTTTCATTATTCCCTATTTATTTAATTTCCTCACAACTAATAATTACCCTCAGACTATTAGGTTTAATTACCCACCTTCGTGAATCTGAAATTATTTAAAGAGAAATCATTAAAAGAAGGAAATTATTTGCTCTTGTATATATAATGGGCCATAAAGGTGGAACAATTGATTCAAATTCTATTGTATACATAAAAGTAAATATCTTTTTAAAAATATATACAGTAAATATTAAATTTTCTTAGCTACTTCATCTATTTATTTCTTTATATTTTAAACTTACTTGGTAAATTTTTTGACTCCATCACTATAAGTTGTACCAACAAAAGAATTACACGCACTAATATGTTAATTCATTAATAAGATTTTGATCGATTTGGTGTTTAATTAAGAGATAATTTATATATATATATATAATTTACTTAATAAAAATTCCTACTCTACCTGCAAAAGAGATAATGTTTGCTTTTTCTAATATTCAATATTTGAATAGATGCTAGAACCTCCAATAGGTAAATTAGTCATTAGCTAATTAATTAGAACCATAATTAACTTTATTTTAGGTCAAAATTAAATTAATGTTTGTTGACTAAGAAATAAAGTCATAATTATGTCAATAAGATCTCAACCGCTACTTAATTTATTTGTGACAGAAAGGTTTTAAATTCAATATTTAACTCTATAAAACTATACGTACCTATTTTTGTAATTATTTATTGTGTTAACTTACTGCGTAAATTGTACAAAATATCTAATTGCACAATTTCAATTAAGATGATGATTATAAATGTAGTAAATATTGATAGCTGTCAACAAATTGTGAATTAATTCCAAACCTATATATTATTGTAAATTATTAATTTTGAACCAATTGTTACCCTTTAAATTCAACTATCAGTATATTATTCGCTTTGGTCCGATGCGCCTCTAAGTCACCTCAAGATTTGTGGGCCTCATGGTTTTGATTTCTTAATATTTATCTCAAAAAGTGTATTAATAGATCAATTGGTTGATCGTGAACTTATCCGATTCATATGAGCCATCTCAAGACACTTGAGCCTCACAATTGTATTCTCTTAAATTTTATTTAACTATCAAAACACCTTAATAATTGAATTATATACTTAGAAATTTCATATTTTCGATGTATAATCAGTAATTCATGACTTGCTACGACTTTGTATACATAAATATTTATATACTAATTAAGTTCTATGGTTCTAGAAACAAAAGAAAAGATAAAAGAATTGGTCAACTCAAACACACAACTAGAAATTGTACACATAATATGTAAAATTAACATGGTGTATATATGCCTTTGATTGGGGAGATTTTAGTGTTTCAATAATTATCACAAAAGTTTATTCATTTGGGCATTAATGTACCTAGTCTAGTTCTATGAATCTTGTAAGTTGTAACAATATACAGCCGCCAATATTGGAACATGTGAAATAATATTGGACCAACGGAAAATTGTCTTCATTCAAAATTTATGATGAATTGTGAATAGTTTATTCCTAATTAACTAGATTAATTACAAGTTACCACTCGAGAGAGTTGTTCGAATGGTAATAGCACTTCACATTTTCAATCTTAAAGTTATAAGTTCGAATCACTTAATTATAGGTTTATAAATTCGAATCACCAAAAAAAACGAAAAAAGTAAAAGTTCCTGAAGGAAAGGTAAAAAACATTAAAAATTTATTTTTTAAAAATTTCGTGTCAAGTCAGAAGTCAGAAGTCAGAATCATAAATTGAAACAAAGAATAGAATAATATGGTTGTTGTCTTGGAATTTGGTTGACACCATGTGGTCACATGCAAAAATTTGGTTCTGCCATATATCCTTCGTCTGGTTTGATTTTGATAAATAAATTTGTTTCATAGTTTAATCAAATTACATATGGATTTTTCTGTAAGTATATCTGGGATTGAGACATAGCTGTCATGAGACTATTTGGAGACTTATTTGGTCAATATATCATTGAATTTTATGATATGGTCCAAATTTGTCATCTAACAATAGTTGAGGTAAATATTATTCATGTTGTTAAAATATTAGTCCAAATATACCTTTATTTGCCAACATGTTGTTATAATTATCTTTTATCATTTTTCCTTTCATTACTATTATCTTGTCTTGAGTATCGATATATTGATGCAAATGATTTAAAAACTAAAATTGAATCGATGAAATTCTATCAGATGCAGAAATTTAATTTGTTGTGTATTTCTTACTTCTTCATTGTTTGAATTCTATTTAACATAATTTAGATAAAATCCATCAGAAAATGACTTGTCAATCGTAAACATTTTCGACAAACTTTTTATTTGTAATTTCACATTTCCTTCGACATTTTCTCGAAATTGTCATCTTCTTTTTTAAGTAGTTGAGAATTTAAAGATAAAAAACATAATTATTTAAAAAGTATAATATATGACATACGTAAATAAGATAAGTATGCAAATATGGAAAGCAAAATAAGACTTTTACGTCTTACTAAAGGGAAACAACAAAGAAATTTCATTATATTTTGACGTTTTATGAAACATAAGTTAGAAAATATTAGGCTTCTAGAAGGCATTACTTCTGGACAGAGGAAACTTTTCTAAATATTATTTTAGCATTTTAAAAAAAAATTGGTCTAAAATAATTGATGAATTAAATAAAGTTCTAAGATGTTCTTATAACCTTTTATGAGTCAATTTAAGAAGAGATAAAGATTTGAAAAAAAAATGATTATTATTTTCTTGTATTACAAGAAAGAATTGTTTAATTGTTAATATACAATGATTAATGAATATGCACATAATGCATATAGACATGTTAATTTGGTTTCAACAGAGGATGCATATCTAGACGTCATAACTCATTTTTACAATGTCGGTTGAATACTTTAACTTACAAAATGATCATTTAGACACCTTTAAACTTTATGTGTGACGTCAGCGTCAGATGTCCACGAGACACAAATTAGTTGAAATGTTCAGATATATGTTATTCTTAAAGTTAGAGTGTTTAATTATCGATTAAAATCAGATTAAGATGTTTATCTATTATGTCTAATGAATAAATTAAACTAACATCTTATATGTTCATGACTTCATTCAAACATTGCAATAGAAAAGAAAATGCAATTAAATTAATTTTCCAATCTAGTTTACTAATGAAGCCAAGGCACACCTTTGATTGTGAAGTGTACAAATAATATTCTACACTAGATGAGATAGAGAGGAGAGTCGTTGACAAATGCAGATAGAAGATGTAACAATTTTTCCTTCTTCATTAATGTAGTGCAATGAATTATTATTTTTCAATAGTCAACACATCATATACATAAAATTCAAACAAAAAAAATCAATACATTAAATATTGGGAAAATTTTCAAAATGTCAATATTTTAACATTTAATAGGATCTCTTAGCCACACTTTCAATAATTATTTAAAATGTCAATTTTTTAGTTTGTTATGTATCTAATTTATGTATTTTATATTTGTTTGATTTGCAAGAATACAATTATTTAATAACAGAAATGAGAAAATCAAGGGAGATAATATTTAAAAAAAGAGTATATCACTTGAAATTTCCATCCGTTACAATTTCAAAGAAATCTCATTTCTCATTTGATTGGATCATCTTTCCTTTTTATTATATTTCATCGTAATTGTATACCAATAATTTTTACATTTTATGTGCTCACTTTACTATTCAAATTAAAATTGGTATTTTACTTTCATAGTGAAAACTACAAATTGTATGCCACCGATCATAATTGTATTACATGACTGCCAAATATTATTATTTTATTATTTGTATTACAAAAATATTATTGATTGTATCTCAATATAATCTAATCATTACATATAAATATGATTTATGAAAGGATACAAGATTCTGGAGAAAAATAGCATACATGGTAGAAATAATACAACTTGTCGAGGAAGGATACAATATTCTAAAAAAAAATACAAATTGACTATGAAAGAAATAGGGATACAAGATTCTGGAAAACAAATAGCATACATAGTGAAAAAAATATAATATGTTGAGGAAATATACAATATTCTAAAAAAATAAAATACAAATTGACTGTAAAAAAATAGGTTACATCTATGCTTAAGAAATACAAATCCATTTGACATATCTAGTTCTATTTGAATGACTACAAACTAAAAAAGAAATACAATGTTTTAAATAAAAATACAAATGGTGAGTAAAAGAAAAACAATTGACAAACAAAAATTAATATGAATACAATTCTGGTATGAATACAATTTTGCAACCTCCTTTTTCTTCTTCTTCATCTACTATGTTCTTTTTTCCGATTTTTTTCATCAAACCCAAATCTAAATCCGTATTCACTTGTGCATTAGTAACCCTATAAGCAAAATTCAAAATTATTAAATATGAATGTATAAAAAATCAAACAATATATGATGTATGGATGCTAATGTGGATTACTACAATCTACTAAATTTCAAATATGAAAATAAATCACAAAAAAATAGAACAATAGTGTTTAAAAGACGAAAATTCCAAAATATATAAAAGAGGAAAATCTCAAAAAATACTTGGTGAATCTGAAAACAAACTCACAAAAAAACGAACAATAATGTTTAAAAGACGGAAAATTCGAAGTACAAAATACTTGGTGAATGTGAAAATAAAATCACCAGAAATCTCACAAAATACTTATTGACTTTGAATATAACTTTATTAATGAGCGAAAATCTTTTGAATTAATTGTGAGATTTCTTGAACATAAGAAATTAGAAGAGTTGATTTTCTTGAACAAGAAAAGGAGAAAAAACAATGGTGAAAAAAGGAAGAGAGAGAAAGGAGCAATTTGGGATAATAAAACATAGAAAATGGGTAAGTGGGTAATGTGAATATTTTTTATAATTTTTTTTACCGTACATGGAGTAAAAAAAAGGTCTAATGTGGGCCTAATTTGAGAAATAAAAGGAAAGAATTTAATTATATTATGATACAATCTATTTTCTAAAATATTGACATATTGACATTTTTAATAATTATTTTAAAGTGTAGATATTTTTAATAATTATGTTAGGAATTGTGACTAGTTTGCTAATTTTTCCTTAATTATATGATCCTCAAAGAAAATATATATATTTGTGGATTTATTAAGGAAAAGGAAGACTCTAAAATTCTTGACCATATATATATATATATATATATATATCAGGTATTTAAAATTGTTGATGAGTCTTTTGATTTTGAGCTTAATACGTATCCCTCTGGCCTCTACTAAATTAAAAGTATATTTATATCAAAGTATAGTGAGAGCCGAGAGGGATATATTTGAACTGAAAATAAACAGAAGGGCCAAGAGGTATATTTGAATTGAAAGTTTGACGAGGATTATATGTTTGACCTTTTTTGCAATTATATTGTGCATGCATTAGTTATTTTACATTATATCATGTATAAAATATTATACAAAATCCTTCATATAATTATACTCATATTAGTTATGCAGGTTTTAAAATTACAAATTAAGCAATTTTAATTCATCTTTG
This sequence comes from Solanum piurae, assembly GCA_029582685.1. Taxonomy (NCBI): domain Eukaryota; kingdom Viridiplantae; phylum Streptophyta; class Magnoliopsida; order Solanales; family Solanaceae; genus Solanum; species Solanum piurae. The sequence goes on from JAJOOO010008807.1 coordinate 50,327, forward strand.
AGTTTATAACTAGTAGATTTTCTATTTCTTTGCTGAATTATAAGATCTCTTGGGTGGAGTTTTTCTCAAGCTGAATTGTACAAGAGGTCAAGGGTACATTTGAACTATGTAGTTTCTTGTTACATGAGTAATACAAAGTGGTTAGTTTCGATGAAGAAAAAATCGATTCCAAATATAAATTTCCACGTGTCACATGTTGGTTACCCATAAACCTTATGAATTTTATTTATTTTTGCATAATTTAGATATTTCTTTCCAACTCATTGACTAAGAAAACGAAAGGCTGCTACGTACCCCAGACTTTCCAGAAACTCATCAAAACTTATTTTTCATACTCACTTTTGAAAAACTTCAACTATATTTATATAATATATGTATTAGTGGTGGAGTCTAAGATTTTTAATAAGAGAGTTTAAAATTTAAAGAAATAAATACATTAATTAATAAAAGGGGTTCAACATTTACTATATATATCTAAAAAATAATTTTAATCATGTACAAATAGTAATATTTTCCGTTGAATATGCTGGCTCCGTCCCGGTGGCACCTAGGTCTTTTTAGATTTTCAGACATTTGGAAAATCTGAATCTAGAAATCTTCAATAAAAAGGAAAGATATTCTTGAAAAAAAAACTCAGACAGACATGATTTATTTATTTTTTTCAAAATTGATTAATTGTTTTTTTCCTGTTTAAAAAACAAACGGCATACGCAAATTCATTCACCAAACTCTAGAACACATGAGAAGAAATTACTTAGTGTTTCTGAATTTATGGAGTACCTTTTTCGATTTCAAGAGTGAGTTTTCCTTTGATTTTAACTTTTTATATTTTCTCCATTTTAATTTATGTGACATTTTATAGATTTTGAAATTTAAACAAGTTTATCTTTGACCGTAAATTTTTTATATATCTTTTAAATATTTTGAATGGTCAATTATTGTGATTTTATAGTACTTTTTACATAGTTTATAAATATATAAATTTTATTTCAAAAAATTTGAAGATTCCATGCGCAAATTTCCGGTCAAACCTAAACTATTTGACTCTCGAAAAATGAAAAGTGTCACATAAATTGGAACAGATGGAGTATATAATTTTCAAATATATAAATTTATTTTTAAAAAATTAAATAAATGTATATCTAAATTCGTATTCAAAATTTAAACGATGTTATCTGAATTGGGACAGAAGGAATACTAAATAAATCCCCCAAAAAAACTCTTAGTTAGGTTCTCTAAAGGCATGAAACAGTAGTCATGTGTTAGTTTATTTACGTACTGACCTCCCTTTTGTACAATTCGTCATTAATCATGCTGCAAAAATGATTTTTTACATTACAATAGATGTGGGGGTGGGGGGGGGGGGGTTGAAAGAAAACGTAAACAGGACAAGGCAGGGTAGGATAAGGTAAAATATAGTTGTTAATTGATGATTATAATTTAGACTTTTGAATAATATAAATTAATTTAAGTTATATATTTTAACAACATAAATATTTTTAGGATTTCTACATGAATAGTCGAACAAATTTATCGTTGTACTTTTTCTAATCAATACATATATAAATTATACACTTATTATACATGATTATACACATATAGATGAATTATGTATACATGCATACAATTTTATATTATAATAATAATAAAAATAAATAAAATAATAATAATAAAAACAACAACAACATTCGTTAATTATATTATTTTCAATTCAACTAGTTAAATGATCGACTATTTACGTTAATTCTTTAATATTCTTGGTATTGTCAGTGAGTATCACATGGTAATTACGATTCACCAATTAATATTTACCAAGATTTCATCCATAAGTGCCCTTGATGTGTAAATATTTTTTACATCATTAAT